>JAASAY010000234.1:0-19772 GCA_014822085.1 Fusarium stilboides
GGACGGGGATGAGGAAGTGAGTGAAAGACGGGGTCGCACGACAGAGACACGAGCGGGCAGGGACTGGGGCTGGATGCACCTTCCTAATGCCTGCCTGTCAATGCGTGGGCCAGGCGTTTGAGTGGGAGCAGGCGCGAGTAGAAAAGGAGAATAGTGCACCTGACGAACCAGTCGGCGGGTCTACGGTTAAGATAGAACAGGCCTAGGCTGGTTACTATTCAAGGATCCCATTCGTCTAGTTTCGATAACTTCCGTCTAGATTCAGCGCGCGAAGCTGCAAATATTAGGAGTGACACATTAATGAGGAAGGTTATTGCAGCATATTGTCTTGTGTGTTCAACAGCGCTTATTCTCATGTTTCCTAGTGCTACTAAATACAGCTGGTAGCCACGTTTTGTTGGTGGTCAGCTCTTGGTCCCAGCCAGTTGGTTGAATTGAACGATGTTGATGAGCGCTTTAGCGTTGTGCTCCTTGCTGGTGGTCGGTCGGTTGCTGTGGACGATCAACCACACGAATGGTGCAGACGCAAGTCGATGCATGGTAGACACTCATCCTCGTTCGTTGCCTAGCTACTTGATTGATTGTCAACATGTTGAGTTGCATTTTGAACATGGATTGCTTCCTTTTTTCTTGGTTCATGCGACGGTTAGACGTGCTTGTTGTGGCTTCTGTAGCTACCCTTTCTTGTTGCGTTATCTTGCAGATGGATATGCAGCACCCGGGCCGTTGGGCAACGTCAAAAACGACTGCATATTTAAAGCAAACTCAATGGTGGTAATTCAATACATATAAACTTTAGCTGTCATCAACACGCAATAGCGCCACAATATGACATTTCAGTTCCTTACAGCTGTCATGAGTCTTCCAAAAGTCAAATAATGTTGACAAGACCCTGGGTGCATAACAAGAGTGGTCTAGGTCGTGGTGATACTTGTCACTATCCGCGCATCAACTCCGTTGTTTTTCAGGGTCTTATATACGAGCGGAGGAAAACTCGCACCGACCAGCGGGGTAATTGACGTGACATGGCTCACCTTGACGGGGATCTTGAATGGCTCCGCGTGTACCACTTTATTTGGTTCTTAGGTATGTTTTGCAGTTTAGGTATACCACCAGCCACGCCCGGACTTCTCCACCATGAAGTCGTGTAGAGACCAGCTCACGCAAGCCTGTCACGTGACATGACATCGGCGCTACAGCAAGGCCGGTCCGGTCGACGCGCGAGCCTCGTCATTGTCAGCCTCCAATTCCAAGCATCGCCAGTTCTATCATCAGTCTACGACTCCTCCGAATCCGCAACCCACTACCTACAGGATCCAACTCCGTCTCTCTCATAATCTACTACAATCCGTAACCATGGAGGAAGAGCGTCTTTGGAAGTTTCGCCGGCCTGAGTGGCTTAACAGCGTCTGGGCCCGCAATGCTGGCATCTATGGCGCCGGAGCTATTGTACGTTGCACCCTATGAAGCATGGCTATACTGGCTCTTTACTACTCTTGCTGTTTAATTTGCCGCCTATGCTTAATGCGCGCCGTTATGCGCCATCCTGAACCATCCTGAACCATCCGTATTCTGTTACTAACCCAGTCAACAACAGTTCTCTATCGCTTTCTACGTCATGCTCGACTCTGCCGTTTGGTCCAAGTCTTCTCGCAACGGCTCCGACATCCACGTCAAGTTTGTCGACTGGCTGCCCTTCATCTTCTCCAGCTTGGGCATGCTCATCATCAATTCGGTCGAGAAGCAGCGCCTGAGCGCCGATTCCTTCAGCTATAGCGGAAATGGTGTGGCATGGAAGGCTCGCGTTGTCCTATTCTTGGGCTTTGCAGCTCTTGCAGGTGGAATGGCTGGTGGTGTTACCGTGTTTGTTCTCAAGTTTATTGTCCCAAACGTCGCCATGCCTGCTCTGGGTATGGGCATCGAGAACGTGGTTAGCAACGCTCTGGTGGGCGTGAGGTAAGTTCCCCTTGAATTGACACGAGGTGGCAGTGCGTTCTTACTAACTTCGCGCAGTTCCGTCGTCCTTTGGATCAGCCAGAACATGGAAGACGAGTATTCGTACAACCTCTCCCTGTAAACAATAGCAAACCGAACACGAACGAAAGGACGGAACGGTTGAACTCGGGGCGTACTGATAGGTTGAGCTGGGTTCCTAGAAACAGGTATTGGATGTACGATTAAGAGCAGATCCTCACAGTACATTGATGGAAGAACGAGTTGCAACGATAGTGTTCCACGAGTAGCGATGGTAGGTGGCCAGCATTGGCTGAAAAGAATATCTGGACAAAGACTATACTACCACGGAGATGAATTGAGCATTATCTCTTTTGAATTTGAGCTTGGCTTAGAATTAGCGTTATTAAGCATCGAGGAGTAGGTTATCAAGAGCTTATATCCATTGCACTGGATGTTATCAACTTCAAAGGCCATGCTAAGTGTTTAATGCAACCTGCCACAATGTGAGCACAAGCCCAGAAGTCCGAGGTAATTACTATATCTGGATTGTCTATCATTGATCCATTCATGTTCTTAGAGTATTCGATACAGTGTGCTTACCTTGATCAACCAGATGTGAGTCGGCGGCTAGCATCACTAAGACGAAGACACCCCGGCGCATCCCCACACAAAGTCAATAGACGGAGCTCGCATCTGACTCGATGTAACCAATCTTGAATAAACATCAACTTTTTAAATACCATCTCTTCGCTACTCTTCACTAAACTCAACAACACACAATGGCCGATCGTTCACGGGCAACAACAAACGGAGGTGCCGTCTCTCGTTCGCGCAACGGCGCCTCTTCCGCGGGCGTCCGGCGCAATCTGTTCCAGAGCCAGTTGACCCGGCGACCTACCGCCGGTTCGACATCTACGTCTGCCGAGACGCTGCATTTGGACGTCGATGTCTTGTCTGATACCTCTGAAATCGTGGTTCGCGATAAGCATGGTGAAATTGAGATTGGGGATCCCCCAACGCCGATGATGGAGGATGAAGATGAGTTGCCGTTGGATCTTAGGCAGGAGAGTGAGAGTATGAAACAATCTGCGCATATTGCTTATTTGATGTAAGTGGTAATCGAGGCTCACAACTTTGATAGAGGAGAGACAAAGACTTGCAGAAGCAGTCAAACATCATCAGATTAACCGCAACACTATACCTGAACAACCTGAAGGTACGCCATCTAGACTCTTCATCTCACAACTGCCTTTCACTAACACAGTTTCAGAACTACTTGAAGCTGTTAGAGCAAGTCTACGAGCCAAAGTAGCAGCCCTCACAGAAGACAATTGGATGTTTGAACCGGAAGAACAACACCGTGGATAACCAAGTCTTTTTGTTTACCTTACAACGCCTGCTGTCTATGTGTTTCTCGTAAGACAATACGGTATACCAACTACAATACCCAACCCCGTAGACCAACCTTCGTCTAATCCAGACCCTCGGCCGCGGGAGCATCTGGCCGTTGCGTAACTTGTTTACGCTTTGGCTTCTCCGGCTGACCACCACCTCCACCAAAGAATCCGCTCATCATATCCATCAGAGGATTGCTCTGTCGAGGCTTGGACAGGCCGAAGTACATTTCTCCGACCATCTCGAGCGCCTCGCCCCATGAGCCCGCCTCGTTGATTTGTGTCGCATACTTGGATACCAGGGCGCGGTAGAGTTCGGGTGCGCCACGCTGGATAGCAAGTAGGAGGAAGCCCAGGAAGTTGAGGAGGGGCAGGCTGGGGAAGATGCGAATATCACCGGCTGAGCTGGACACATCTTGGACGCCGAGATTTGGGTTGTCGTTGGAAAGCGAGCTGGTGAAGAGACGGTAGCAGGTATTGGCGGCACGCACGTTTCCGACGAGGAGGTAGGGCAGCACGGCGCGACCAGCGAAAAGAGCCGCCAGATGAGGCTCGCCCTCCCTGTACCATGTGTATTCCATCTTTGTTAGAACCTCAGGCGAGTCCTTGGTACCCAATATTAAATGTTTCTCGGCCTCGTATGTATCGTGCTCTTCGGCGTAGAGTGAACCGGCGACGTGGTGAAGCTCTGGGTCTCCAGCTGGGTATTCGCCGAATTTGGCTGACCACCTATACCGAATAATGTCAGATATGCTCGTTTGTAACGGTCCCCATAGCATCACACTTACCCGATGATCTCGCCAACAAACTTCTTCCTTGTAGGCTCGCCAGCCTCGAATAGTCGCAGACAAGTCAATAGTCTGCCTTTGGTGGTAGCGTCGGGCTTCAGCTCAGCCTGCTTATATACGTCGACCAGCATGGCACACAGGTCACCACCACTACCGCCCTGTCCTGCGCGCAGCAGCGCTTGGGAAACATTAGAGAGGATATCGATAGCGGCGGGCCAGTTGGACGTCTTGATGTAGCGGGATGCGGCGACACGGGTCTGCTGCTGAGCCTCGTAGTAATCGCCCTCTTCGATCTTGGCCTGTAGCCGGGCTACTATGCGTTCGACCTTGCTGGCCATGGCGAATATTTTATAAGGTTCGGTACGGAATAAGGTAAAGGGCGTTGAGGGACTGGCGATGCGATGAAAGAGAGTGACGTAGAAGATACTCTGCTGAGGCAAGGTGTCGCAGCTTAGGTGGGTGGTGTTGGTGGAGGGGTTGGCCAGAAACTACGTACCCAGAGCTAGAGCTCCAAGAGGTCCCACATTTGGAACGACTCCGAAACTTTCAAAATTCTTTTGCTGAGAACATTTCATCCTTACGGTAAAGCTACAACAACTTTCTTTCACTGTCAACTTTCGACCAAATATAAGGGCGCACCTAATTGCCGACTACAACACATCATGCCGTCTCTTCCAACCACAATCCCATCTCTCGTCTCTCAGTTGACTTTAACCTCACCAGCGTGTCCCTGACGACCTTTGACGCTCGCGGCTGGTTACAATCTAGAACGGTTACACTGCAACACCTATTAAGCAATTGTCATTTGCTACATAGATTGCAACCTCAGAGCAAGTCTTATTCGTTCGAGACAAGTAGCTGCAACGCTAGATGCCAGTATCATCGAAGTTGAGGTAAAGGTTGGACCAGGAGTTTAGAACCAATGCAGTAAGGTACGTGTCTACTAGCCCCACACGACGATCTCCAGAGTAGGTCGCCAAAGCTGATATGGGTCTGCCTCTTCATGTATAAGAAGCTCTCTATCCCCCATAGCTGTCCGCCTACTACCTCCTTCTAGATTGCCTTATCACAGTAGACATTATATCTTCACCTCCATACATAAGCATTTATTTCGAAAACTCTGCCAACAAAGCCACAGCGTAATTAGTTTAGTGGTAAAATTCGCCTTTCCCATGGGCGAGTCCTGGGTTCGATTCCCAGATTACGCATTCTCTTTTTAAGCTTTCGGCATCCTTTTGCTCTTTGTAAGACTCATGGTGATATTTCGAGTAGTGGTATATGTCTCGGTTTGCTTCATTTGCAGTCGGGGCGATCATGCTAAGGTTTCCTTGCCTATTCCTGCCTCCCTTTGGCCAGGATCGCTAGGATAAGTCAAGAGTAAGAAATAGAGTGAAAAATGGACATTTATATGAAACTCTCTATTAGGGGAGCTCTTTCGAGGTTGCTCTTAGAATGAGAATAATCTACTTCCTCATTGGTTTCGATATGGACCCCGAAGCCGCCTATATCAACCGAATCGATATATACCCCGCAACGGTCCTGGTCTATCCGCACTTCGGCCCCATCTTCCGGGCATTGATGTGACATGCCGAAGCCGGCGTTAACAATTGATTGATTGACAGACACGGTCTAAGCTAAATTCCGTCATTTATAAAGAGCTCAAGCTCCCTTATCTCTTACCTCTTTCTGTATTCCGACCTTTTGGGTACCATACAGTTACGAAGTATACCCAATAAACGCAATGGCCTCAGCAGCTCTTCAGCGTAAGTAGCTCATCGTCATGTCGTCAGGCACTGCAGGCACTAACACCGACAGGCCTTGTGCGTTTTGTACCAAGGGGAAGCCCTTCCAAGATCCTCATCGGTCAGCCAGCAGACAAGGACATTGATGTCGGCTCTGCGCTACGCAAGGGTCAAGAGGTTGCTGTTAATGTTTGGTCTGGCTCCTCAGTACTATCTCCAGGATCCTCGACTGGAGCTACTGAGACTATTGACCGTGTCTTGTCCCCTCTCGCGCAGAGTGAGATCGGTACTGTCCGATGTGTCGGTTTGAATGTATGTATAACGCGTCTTGAAATAGCGCATCGACTAATTCACAATCTCAGTACAGAAAACACGCTGCCGAGTGCGGAGTTGACCCGCCAGCAATCCCCGTTATTTTCATGTAAGTCACCGCATGGTTAAATGTCAGTATGCGACTCGAGGTTTACTTGAAGATAGGAAGCCTAGCACATCTATCGTGGATCCTTGGCCAGCTCGTGGAATCGTTCCCAAGCTGAGCCAGGTCGACGAATCTGGAGACTACGAGGCAGAATTAGCTGTTGTCATTGGCAAGACAGCCAAGAACGTCACTGAAGCTGAGGCGCTGGACTACGTCCTTGGGTACACTGCCGCCAATGATGTTTCAAGTCGTACTCAGCAATTGAACCAATCGCAATGGTCTTTCTCAAAGAGCTTCGACGGAGCTTGCCCATTGGGTAAGTTATTACGATCAATGTCCGTATGTTAACTCGAGCTAAGGCCATATATCAGGTCCTACTCTTGCCCTCAAGTCCCTAATCCCAGATCCTTCGAAGCTGTATATGCGGGGAATTAAGAATGGCGAGGTCTACCAGGCGAGTGGTACTGAGTAAGTGTTGCCGGCCCAGTTACACAAATACACTTGCTAACAATACCTAGCGATTTGATCTTTTCTGTTCCCAAGATCATCAGCTGGCTATCCCAGGGTACTACTCTACCCCCAGGAACCGTCATCATCACCGGTACTCCCTCTGGTGTTGGAATGGGTCGAACACCCAAGGATGCCCTGAGACATGGCGACGAGTATGCCGTGGAGATTCTTCCCCATATCGGAACACTCACCAATATCTTTGAGAACGATAAGAGTGAATTTGTAGCGAAGTTGTAAGCGGTTACAACTATGGACGTTTCCTGGTGCCTCTTGTACATTTAATCAAGTTCTCATGAACTATATACTCTTTGCAGAAATATCCGTGTTTTCCTTTTAAGGGAATGACTCGATTGGTCGGTTAAATATGCGAATGTGATTTTATTTCCATAATGTGGCTGTGAAGAGTGAGCACTAATGTACGATCTTGTCATATGGCTCCTTTAAGTAAGGTAAGCCGGTAAAGTATAAGCGAGCATAGATCCTAATTTCTATATAAATCAAAGCATCAAGACTTATCACAGCACCAGTCCTCTGCATCTAAGAGCTGAATTCAGAAACTTCCCAGCAATGTCGAACCAAACTTCTGTTCCTGAAAAGATGAGGGCGTTGCGATTGGTTGAGGTAAGAAGCACGCCGGGGTGAGTGGCGAGTCGCTTAATTATCACGTCTCATTCATACGGTATCACAGTACAACAAGAGTTACAAACTCTACGATGATGTGCCAACTCCAACCCCGAAGCCGGATGAGATTCTTGTCCGCGTGGCTGCCGCTGGCTTCTGTCACACTGACCTCATGGTATACCACGGTATAACTCAAGGTCCGTTACCATTCACGGGTTCTCATGAACCAGCCGGCACAATAGTCGGTCTTGGCTCCGACGTTCCGGACACATGGCATTTGGGAGATCGTGTGGGAGTTACAAATTTCATGGACCCTTGCAACAAGTGTAAGAAGTGTCAATGGGCAACGCAAACTCTTGGGTCGCTAGATCCTCGATTTTGCGATAACAGGACTATGTGCGGGCTTGTTCGTCGTGACGGAGCATTTGCCGAGTACATGACGGCTCATCACGCCGCTGTTGTTCACTTACCGGATGGTTTGAGTTTCGAGCAGGCGGCCCCTTTGATGTGCGCTGGAGTGAGTCCACCGAGCTGAGATCGCCACATGAATGAAGGTGTACTGACGATAAATCTCCCAGGCAACTGTATGGCACGCCATTAACCAGGCAGGTCTTCAGAAGGGACAGGCCATAGGAATCATTGGAGTAGGCGGTCTTGGAGTCCTGGGCATACAATTCGCCAAGGCTCGTGGATATCGAGTTGTAGCTGTCGACAATCGCGACGTCGGTTTGAAGCTCGCATCCGAAGTTCCCTCTCATCTCAAACCAGATCTCATCGTCGGCTATGATGATCCAGAATCAGTGCAGAAAATCTCCGACTTTACAGACGGTATTGGCCTCAAAGCTGCCATTGTGTGTACTGAGAGCGGTGATGCCAATGATTGGGCTGCTCAACGACTACAGCCAAGGGGTGTCCTTGTCGCTGTTGGCATGCCTGCGGAAGGCCTCAAGTTCGACACGTTGAATCTGATCTTCAAAGAGATTGTGATTAAGGGGACCATTCACTGCAGCATGGAGGAAACCAGGGAGATGATGGGGTTTGTGGCTGAACATGGAATCTTGAGCCATTTGAGCTTGCTCACAATGGAAGAGGCTGAGGATCTGCCGAGTAAGGCTATGGCTGGGGCTTATACAGGTCGTCCAGTTGTGAAGATTGGAAAGGACTAGTTGGAGGAACGATCGTAAATGGTGTGAGGCCTGCCCGAGCGACCACACAAGATTTGGCTAAGGATCTATCTCGCAGCACATACCTTCCTTAACTGAAACACAACAGAGAACGAGAGAATACGTATCATATACCAACCGTATCAAGACGCTAGGAGAGTTGTATGAGCAATACATAACACAAATGGATGACGATGAGATTCCCATGGCACAAGCGCCACCTCCAGGTCTGAACGGCCAGGAGGAGCTTGAGGAAGCAAAAAGAAGGGTTGTAGGTCCTAGCCAGGTTCGAACTGGCGACTTTGGAAGTAGCTTTTGAGTCATCAAAATCCACTGGTTTTGTTAGTGATTGAGTTTATTACTTCAATATTGTGATAACTTACACGTCCTAACCACTAGACTATAGGACCTCTGGGTCTTAAGGTTAGTACTTGGTAGACATGAACAGTAATACATGCATTCGCTAAACTTATCCTACTCCAAGCAGAAAATCTCTTGCTCTGGATTCCCATACCTTTCGTTTTGATACACTTCGTCCTAGACCATCAAGATCACTCACTCAACAGGCTAGATCATGAGTACGCATAATTACATAATTTCTCTGGTTCAGAGGGTACCTATACATGAGAATCCCGCTCCTTCTCGTATTGCAAATATGTTTCGTTCAAAAACACGCCCTTTCTTCATTACAAGGCCTCATTTACAGATTCCAGGCATTACCAGACGATCGTCGTCCCTTTTCATACAACCACTTGCTGTTCAGTCCAACGCTTGTTCGCTTACCACCAGCCGAACCAGGAGAGGCAGGATCGGAGAAGACGTTGGCGGAGGAACTGGCAGCAAATGGACTCGTTGATCCAAAAGAAGATCTCCTTCCGTTGCCGAAGCTGTTGACACTCTTCTGGAAAAGAGGGCTGCCCAGCGGTGAACCAGTCGATCCCTGAACTACAGGGCTACCACGACCAGACAGAGGTGAGCTAGCAAAGCTTCCCCGGCTTCCAACAGAGCCGCCAATGGAAGGTGTACGAGAGTATCGAGGCGGCGTGCTGAACTTGGCATCGGGAGTCGGCGCGGCAGATGAGGGGTCCAGACCCAGCAACTTGCGCTGAGCAGGCGTAAGAGGGATATCGGAGAGGTCGTCTTTTGGTCGAATCAAGGGCAGACACGCGATGCCAATGTTGACAAAGGGTATGAGTTGGAGAATGAACCATGCCCAACTCAAGTATATCCTGAAGGAGCTAGGAACACTGCACGGTAAGTTAGCTACTGGCGAGTCGCAGAGGACGCGACCAACTCACACTTGAGAACCAATGTTGAGTTTGGCCAGGAGCTGCGCGGACCAAAATCCTAGCAGCGCGATAACATTGTATGCTATCTGGCGCACATTCTTCTCAGAAAATGTAGTCGCATTACGGCGCCTGGCGATCTCGTTCAGTCGCGGGTGGCGCCAAGTACCCGGGCTGTCGGTCACTGGAGGGCCGCCGATGGTAGTCGTCCTAACGGGGGTAGCCATTGCGAGTATGAAGAGTGTAAAACAAGCGAGAAGGTCGGTTGAAAGGCTCTAGTTCTGGTTCTGCGTGCGTTGCTCGTCGGGTGCCCTTTGATCACTTGAATGTTCTGCAAGATACTGAATGCTCGCGAAAGTCGTCTAAACTGCCCGCTCAAAGTTAAAAACAGAAAAAAGGTGCCTTGCTATAGTGTCCCTGTTGGTTAGTAGTTAATCGTCCAGGCCGAAGCCGTTGTGAGCCCGGTTGCTCCCTTGGTATGAGATTTGTTGACGTTGCGACTGTAGAGATGAGAGGAACGGACTCCCCTGGTAAGAAAACACAAAGCCTAGGCTGGTTGCTCTAACTAATGGACCTTACCTACCTAGCTTAGCTCTGTTGGCTGTTGCAGCGACCAGCACGGGCCCTGCAGTAGTGAGATAACTGTTACGCCACGCCACAAGAATGCACCAGCCACAGGGGCCTTTGGCCTTTCAGCCTTTGACTCCACCAGTCCACTCCTTGCTCGTGAGTTACTGCCCGGGCTGGTTGTACCGTGACGCGCCTCAGCAAACTTCCTGGCTCGTGGGCGTGGGCGCATCTGCTGCCCCAGGCTAAGAAACGCAAGAGCAACTGGCAACTTCGCTTCTTGCTCACCTCACCAATCCCATTTCCATTCCCACCCATCCTTTTCCATCAGCATAAGGTAACCAAAAAAAAACCTCAACAACGCCAACTTAAATCAACATCACCATCACCATCAACCCTTTCGCAATCAATCTGCGCGCGCGCGATCAATCACCTATTCAATCGTCGTCAATCTATCCCCACCTATTTCTACATCTCCCTGCAGACGTTCCATGATATCCACGAGGATGCGCCGCTAATTCCTACGATTTGACCTTGAACTTTGACCTCTCGCGCCTCTTCGCGAATACCTTCTCTTCCCGCAAGCCATCCACAAACCACACAGAATGGCGTCTCCCGTTTCGCTCGCCGCGACGTCGGAGGTCGACCCTCCAAGTTCTCCCGTCCAACCCGAGGCCAAGTCCTTTGCGTCTCGCGCGATGACCGAGGATGACGATACCCAAATGGCCAATGCTACTCCTGATCCTCAAGAAAAGTCCTCGCGTTCCAAGAACAAGGCCTCACAAAACAAGGATGCTGCAAACCAACCAACAATCGGCAAGATACGCCATCTGAAAAAGGATGACGGAGAGCCCCTCTGGAGGGAAGATATCCAATATGACTTCCTCAAGGCCGTGTTCGACAATGAGCATTCTGTTTTCACCAATTCCTACGAACCAAAGCGACTTCAACGACAATGCTTTGCCGATCTTTACATCGATACCATGTCTCGCAGCTCAAAGACTAGCAAGGTTCTTCGGGATAAGCTCCTCAGTGATCGAGAAGCTGCCAAGGGAATGGCCATGGTCTGCCTTCTTGTCAACATGGGACGAATGAATACTACTCTAAACTGTGAGATCAACTTCGTCATTCCTAATAAATGACCTTACTAACCCTCCCAGTCTTCCCCGAAATGCGAGCTCAACTTCGCACGTACCATGCCATCCCCTCGCTTCAGGCTCATCAGGATCCCCACGCCTATAAACAACTTCAGGATGCACCTCGCCTCAAGTCTATTCTGAAAGGTGGTGCGGAGGATCGGGAAGAACCCAACTCTCTCGACAGGATCAAGGCGCCCGATCCTCCTCGCACAAACCCCGTCAACCTCATTTTTGTCATGTGCAACGCAGCGCAGAAGGTTGCTGAGCTTCACTTCCCGCGTCACCGTGAATTTCATGATTTAATTATGAAGACCGAGTACACCAGCCAGTCGAGAGCAAACGCTTTTCTTTGGCTGATGTGGTTTTATCTCGAATCTGATTTTACTGAAGAAGGATGTGATGAGAATCCTTTCGGACCTGGCGTCGACTATGGTCTGGATGTTGCCAACCAAGGCGTTCCTCGACTTGTGGAGATGACCAAGGAAGAGCAGGTGAAAGAGAATGTGGACACTGAAGAGGAGATTGAGTTTGGTCGCACTAAGCAGAAGATGCGAGCCAAGATTCTAGAAATGGATCAGCAATATCTAACCGAGAGAGAAACCAAGAGAGGAAAGATGCGGCCATCATTTGCTGACGATGGCCCTGCTATTCTCCCTCGCATTCGGCCCTCTAAGCACGAATCTGATATGGACAGCACGCGGTCGACACCACCCCCACGGTCACTTGGTCGCGCTCTTAACTCGAGTCGCAGAGGTGCCCCACTCAAGTACCAGATCTTCGAAGGCTCATCGCCAGCACATCACGTCAACGAGGGTGTCGTGGCAAGAAAGCCTCGGCCTCCCACAGCTCATCAATTAGCCGTTGAACGGAACCGCAGCCAAAGGGTGGAGTATATTTTAGATCGTGGCCTTCGTCGCCAGCATCACAAGAGTCGGAAGCTTAGACGACAGGATGGTGCTATCTTCCGGGCACATCAACGACTCCAAGTTCAGGAAGATCCATTTGAGGATAGCGATGACGAAACTTCTCTTCCTCGGAACTTGACCTACGGGGATAAGACTCCAGGGCCATTCCGTGAAAAGGGTGTGAGTGGGCTTTGTCTTCTATCAAAAGAGGAGGATGATTTTGGTGAAGAAGTCAGTGCCTATGCCGGTTCCTTGAGAAGGGCGACAAGACGTCTAGCTCGTTGGGGACCACGTGCAATGGAGCTCGGTGTCATCGCTACCATCAAGCGACCCAGACCCAAGAAGGCCGAGGAGGAGGACCTGGACCTGGACCTTGACGATGATGAGGGAGACAGACTAAACGGCGACCTTAATGGCGACGGTCACGGCGACATCACGCTTGGTGATGTAACACTTGGTGATGTCACAGTGGGAGACATGACAGCAGGAGACGTGACTATGGGCGACGTTACAATGGACGATGGTGAAATGGAAGACCAAACAGTTCTTCAAGACGACGACGATGTGGATGATGCCGACCGTACAGAGGTCATGGGCGACTCTGATATGGAATAAATGACCACACAGAAGAACTCGGCATGTGTAACTCTAGCGGAAAGGGATCAAATGGTTAGCGATTTACGGGAGCGATCGCCACAGGTTCTGGGATTATTGGAGTTGGTTTGAGGTGTGTTATTGATTTTATTGCGAGATTCGATGGGTGTAATATTCTACAATGGCGTTGAATGAGCAACACAAGACAACACAAGACGCATGTGGGATGCGGTGAAGAAGAAGGGGAAAAGAATTGCTTTTTGCTCTTGATAGTTTGTAACTACAACCAATAGAATAAGATATTTGATAACGCTGGAGCTGGAGCTGTAGGCGCGAATACAAATACGAAAACGAAATTGACAACTGTAAATGCGGTCGGAAACTCGGAATGCGGAGCGGTCGGGGCGTTGATGGGCTCATCCGGGAGCACGGGCGGCGGTGAAACACGGCAAATTGATACTGTCCCCCGAGCTTCAGTTGCCAGGGTCCAGCTCCGGTTGATTACGTTAATTTCCGGGGCTCAACAGAAATTATTAAGTCACCGTCTATTTCCCCTTGATCGTTGCCATTGCCATTGGGTTCAACTTGTTCAACTTTGACTTGACAATCAACACAATGGCAAAGAACAAGTCCAAGTCCAAGTCCTCCTCGTCGGCCTCGGCCTCGTCGTCTTCGGGTGGCCTCAACAAGCTCCTTGTCGTCCTCGGTCTCCTGACGGCGCTTCTGAGCTCTGTCGTCTACTTTGTCGAGCAGAACATTGACCAGTTCTACATCTTCGACCTCAAGCACCTCGACGACTTGTCCAAGCGAGCTCTTGCCAAGCACGGCGACAACACTAGAGAGGTTGTGCAGTACATTGTTACTGAGCTCAACGAGAAGGTTCCTGAGCACATCAACCTCAAGGAGGAATGGGTCTTCAACAATGCTGGCGGTGCCATGGGTGGCATGTACATCATCCACGCCAGTGTGACTGAGTACCTTATCATCTTCGGTATGTCTTTTTCTCGTGCTGCACTTGCAGATCGATCGTCGACTAACACCTTGTCAAATAGGCACTGCCATTGGTACCGAGGGCCACACCGGTCGCCACACTGCCGACGACTATTTCCACATTCTTTCTGGAACCCAGCTGGCCTACGTCCCCGGCGAGTACGAGCCTGAGGTCTACCCTGCTGGTAGCATTCACCACCTCCGCCGCGGCGACGTCAAGCAGTACAAGATGCCCGAGGGTTGCTTTGCGCTTGAGTACGCTCGTGGCTGGATCCCTCCCATGCTCTTCTTTGGCTTTGCCGACGGTCTTTCGAGCACCCTCGACTTCCCTACGCTCTGGGACACCACTCGCATCACCGGCCGAGAGATGATCAACAACTTGATCAAGGGCAAGCTGTAAATATACGTATTTGTCAAAAGGTGGATGGGATTAGATCAAAAAGTCGGACATGTACCATAGTTCAGGGTTTGAAAAAGGTCGGATATAGATTTGGGTGTAAGAAAAGGAAGATGTCTTACGGATGTCTTGGCGGATTATACCTTGGTTATGTCATTGGAGCACGGGGCGCGGACCACCATGATAGATCTCTAAGCGGGATGGTACCCGCTTGGATGGATTCGTATTTGAATCCAAGCAATTGATATGCAATATCATTTTCCAGTGGACAATTGTGTATCGTTTCGCCACATTTGTCTGTTTGATGCTGTCATGATGAGGGTGTCAATGGATGATCAAAACATCGACCATTGAATTCGTTCGTGTTGGTGATACTCAACTGCAGATTATCAAGTATTGCAGTTGTAACTTCTAGAGAACAGGGAACATGAGCTGATGCTTGATCAAGATGGCTGTGTCATGTTTTTTATCTGGGGATATCTTGGCCAAGTCGTTGGTACATATCTGACAGGCCTTGTAATATCTCGCTTACACCTTTTGTCTGGGCTGTTCACCTTCGGTCCCGCACGCCCAGCCCTACATACCTACCTTGCTACTACGATATGGATATCTTGTCAATGCCTCTGGCTTTGTAAGTCTTGTTTTAGATACTGGAACATTGCAATCATCTCTATGCTGTCTTATAGTGGTATCAGTACTTCATTCACTCTTCAATCCTCTTGGCCTGATATCCGCCATCTGACTGCCATTTTGAGCCAGCTACCTTGATAAATCAGGATGTTGCTGTCGTTTAGATTTTTTTGTTATCCAGCGACTTGGCAAACAAAAGTGGCGTGTCAGCTCCTGCCCGATTGTGGTTGGTATTGTTCGATAAAAAGAAGCTTAAATTAAGCTGCATCGAAGGATGATTCTAGCGCGGGGGTGATTAGGCGGGAATAGGAAGGTGACCGTTGGGTGATGGAGGTGGTCTCGTGTAATAGGACCACGCTGGATATCATGGATTAGAATCTCCTCGGTGATGAGCATGAGAGATACCAGTGATACCGTTACGAATTCGATCGTGATGATGTTTTTATTGCTCTCTGGCTTCGTTGGCATCGGTCAAGTCCAGCGTGCCACTCTTGCGACACGAAACAGACTAGTAAATATCATCACTCCCAATCAATTGATCGATAGGGGACCAGGTCGGTTGATCGGTACTTGTCATCCCTCACTATTTTCGTATCCTGTCGGGTTTCAAACCTTATCACAATACCCCATACGCCAAAGTAATCGCCGACCCATAGACAACCCCAGAACCAGCACCCAAATTCACTCCCAAACCATGCTCAACTTATCTTTGCCGTGTTTATCATGCCCAGACTTACAAAAGTTCTTCATCCCCATGGAACTTCTTCCCCTCCCTCAGGTGCCAAGATTCGGCGACAAGCCACTTGATGGGCTCCCGCAACGACCACCAGCCTTTAGCCCCATGCACGTCTTGGCAAGCTGTTATCACGGGGCGGATGCGAGCTAGCTAATCAGAGACCTTTATACTACCTTTGTCTTGTATTCTATATGCATCTTGAGCTTGATCCTAGTTCCATGGTGTAGCATCGTCGGACTCATATCCTAACTGGGATTCATGAGATAAGGGCCATGCGTTTGCCAAGTCGAAGGCACGGATACTTCGACAATCTCTAATCTTTCTGGAATAGAGAGTTTCAAATGGATGTAGTACTTCACTTGTAAGTATTGAGACAATGTCACAAACATCGGGCCCGCGCTTTGATTCGTCCTACAGACTGCACCTGTACTCGAAGTCTATTGTGTATCACGCCAGAAACGCAAGCCAGAAGCAGAATCAGAGGTCCTTAGAGCTTTGTTGGCGCCAAGCAAACATGAGACCAGCCTCGCAAAAGTTCGAGTATCTCCTTACATAGGTAGTGTATGCTACCCGACCTTTGCCTCCTACACTATACTCATTCCTTCTGTATCAAGCTGCATGCGACTCTTGGCAGGATGAGAAGCAATCACGGCTTGGAGTCAACCCTTGCTGTGAGGCTCTTGGTATCAGGCCTTTTACAGTAGGTAGCTATTAGGACCTTCTTCTTTCGCTACCATCCTTGCGCCGTAGTTAGGTCCTCCTGACCTCCTGGATGCATATTTCCCATGACCTCGTCAGATCTGGCGTCTTGGCCAACCCTGCGTTGAGTTAGACTTCCCTTTCGTGTCGATCGCTGGTGCTACCTGGTCGACGACTTGAGATGTGGTACCTTTGTCCGACTCTGTAAGAGCTATAAAAGCCTTGGTCCTGTAGTCTTGTCTCTCTGTGGTTACCCGCCCAGCTTGTTGTTGCATTGCGTTTCAGTTTGTCCCGTCTTTGCGATCCAACAAAGATCAGCAATTCCCATAATGGCGCCTGCAGGTGATAGTCTCGCGGAGCCCATCACTGTCGCCGGCTTACGTGCTGAGGTGATTGACGAGAAACAAGCCTCGATTTCCGCCGAGAGGAGAGCTTCTGTGGTTACCGACCCTCGCACCTCTCAGACAATCCCTCGTCCAGCCGATGCTCCTGTTGCTGCTCCTATCGGGGGCGTTACCCCAGATGGACAGTTTCCTACTGCTGAGGAATTGGCTACTCTGAGACGAGTAGCCAACAAAATTCCTTTCAAGCTCTTCAGTATCGCCTTCATAGAACTTTGCGAACGTTTCTCTTACTATGGCTGTACCGTTGTGTGTAAGTTACACTCCAGTACTCTATATAAAACTTTAATCAACTAACTCATCTTAGTCACCAATTTCATTCAGCAGCCTCTCCCCGAGGGCTCTTCCACCGGTGCTGACGATGATCAGCCTGGTGCCCTCGGAATGGGTCAGCGAGCCTCGACCGGAATCACCACTTTCAACCAGTTCTGGCAATATTTCATGCCCCTTCTCGGTGCCTACGTCGCCGATCAGTATTGGGGACGCTACAAGACTATTAGCTATGCTCTGGGTATCGACATTATCGGCCATCTTATCCTCATCATCTCAGCCATCCCCCCTGTTATCAAGAACGACGGCGGTGCCTTGGGCGCTATGATCATTGCTATCATCGTTATTGGCTTTGGTACTGGCGGTTTTAAGCCCAATGTTAACCCTCTTATCGTTGAGCAGCTGGGTGAACAGTACATGCACGTCAAGACTCTCAAGTCTGGCGAGCGCGTCGTTGTCGATCCCGCTGTGACTATCGAGCGTATTTATCTATGGTTTTATTTCTTTATCAATACTGGGGCCTTAGTAGGGCAGGTAACTGTGAGTATTGCTCGTTATTATGTCGTGTTGTTGGTGTTGGTGTTGAGGCGGTTGAAGCTTGTCGAGATATACGACCCAACAGGCTTCAGGGATGCCCCCTTTTTGCTTTCAACGATGCTAACAGCTTACTTAGATGGTGTTTGCAGAGAAGCATGTAGGTTTTTGGCTCTCGTACACCCTTCCTACTATAATGCTTTGCCTTTGCCCTATTATCATGTTCCTTAACCGGAACAAGTACGAGAGGCGACCTCCCGGTGGCTCGGTTCTTGGACCGGCCATGAAGACTTGGTTTCTTGCTCAAAAGGGCCGCTGGTCTATCAATCCTTTCGCTACCTGGAAGAATATGCATCAGCCCGATTTCTGGGAGAATGTTAAGCCTTCTCGCTTCAGTAATGAGACTCGCCCTAAGTGGATGAACTTTGACGACGCTTGGGTTGATGAGCTTCGTCGAGGATTTGCTGCTTGTGCTGTCTTCTGCTGGTATCCCATCTTCTGGCTCTGCTACAATCAAAGTATGTAACACTTTTGGAGTGAATACGTGAAAGAGCTAACATTGAATAGTCAACAACAACCTCATCTCACAGGCCGCCCTCATGGAGCGTCACGGTGTTCCCAACGATATTCTCTCCAATCTCAACCCGTTCGCTCTGTTGATCTTCATTCCTCTTAATGACTTCTTTATCTACCCTGCTCTGCGAAAGGCTGGCATTAAATTCACTCCTATCAAGAAGATCACAGCCGGTTTCTTCACCGGAGGTTTTGCCATGATCTGGGCTGCTGTCGTCCAGCACTACATCTACCAGAAGTCAGAATGTGGCAAATACGCATCTGCAGAAGGCTGCGAAATCGTGGAGATAAATGTTTGGGCCCAAACCGGCAGTTATGTCCTCATTGCTCTGTCCGAAGTGTTCGCCTCCATCACCTCTCTGGAGTACGCCTTTTCCAAGGCTCCCAAGAACATGCGTTCCATGGTCCAGGCTGTTGCCCTCTTCATGACAGCATTTTCATCTGCTCTCGGACAGGCTTTTGTTGGTCTCGCTGCTGATCCTCTTCTCGTGTGGAACTACGGAGTTGTTGCTATCCTTGCTATCGTTGCTGGTACCATCTTCTGGTTCCAATTCCGCAGTTTGGATATCCACGAAGATGAACTCAACACTCTTCCTGAGGGCCGTGCTGGTGCAACTGTCGACGATGAGGCTCCTCTGGACAACAAGCGAATCGATGAATAGGGTGGAAGTCACTCCAATGTGTAGCTGGTTCCAGATATCCCACGACAGATCATCGAATTAGTATAGTTTGTGTCAGTTGCTGGCGAGCATCATTGATCATGATTAGTAGATGCATACTTAACACGATCAATCTTCTCTTTCAATTATTAAAGTTGTCGTGTGTAGCAGGTATGTAGTGCCGATGTATGTTGAAAAGGATGAAAGGCTGCAAGTGGGCGACTAAGCCGTTTCACTAAACTATTAAATAATTAGGCCTAAACTTATGAAAACTATCATCCTAAATCTTGTAATATTTTTCAAGGCTTTAGTCTATTTTAGAATTGGATGAGATACCTTTCTCCATAGTGTACTAACTGTGGTCAAGAGTAATCTTGGGCAACTACATTTGCAACCAACCTAACTTATGGATCTTTCCATCGTACACGATACCTTCCGCCACTAAGGCGTGTATGTTGATGTCGCAACGAAAGATGATACAGGTGAGATGAACGTGAAGGGATTCATGTTGGATCGAGTGTGGCACACATACAGCATCTCGGGACGCAAAGAGAGCTCAGAGCAAACCAAAATCAAAGAGGCTAGATCTAATTGCTCTGTAATTTCCATAGTAAAACATCGCTATTTGTCAAACAATGGCGACGTAGTCGAAGCATAAAGCCAGTCTTGCAATGCTAGCACGGCTAGGTACAATTGATTTTATTATTATGCTTTGCGGATAGACGGTTATATATATGCTTTTGAGGTCAGAAAATCACGTGATAAGCTAAAAAGCGTGATTGGTTTAGTGGTAAAATTCT
>JAASAY010000234.1:19781-93392 GCA_014822085.1 Fusarium stilboides
TCGGGGAGCCCTGGGTTCGATTCCCAGATCACGCAATTGCAAATTCGTTTTTTGTCTTGCTCTTTTACTCGTTTTTACTTTTTTTTTTTTTTTTTTCATCATAATACGCTGACACTGAACGGTTGAGAAGATCGTTTCGGTGAGTGACGTCTAGTTTGGGTGGGTATGTAGATGGCATCGTCGACAGGTACAGGATGCAGGACTTGTTCCGCAATCGTGGCTGCGATGACTGACAGGCTTGACTTCGAAAAATGCTAACGCTCTGAATTTGGATACGATGTTTGGTTGACAAATCAGTTTATAGTAGCGAGATCTCTTCATCTCTGGGAGGTCTCCTTACTTTTTGAACGACTGGCGCTGGTGGTATTCAACCCGCCCACAAATGCCGATGTAAGTTTTATATGCGACACTCGATCGTACATAGATCCCTTTGACTTGATCGGTGTCATATTCCATGGCCACGTCGATATATACTCCCCAAAACTTGAGGCTTTTGCGAGTGACTGCAAGATATAATAGATCCGTAGGTAGAGGATCGGGCTGTCTAAGGACGGTCTTGACTACGTCGGGAACGCCCTCGAGGAATGGTGTGCTGCCCGTCCTTCAACCGCAGAGTACGCTCAGGCAGTTTCTGCCTCCCTCCGACACCGTTTTTTTCCAACGAGTGTTCCACAACTGGGACAGCAATGACGATATTATTATGATGCCCACCCTTGACGACAAGAAACTCGCGGAGATTGCGGTTCCAGTTAGAACCTGGACCGAAGATCTGCCCGTCACCCTTCAGAAGAGGAAGCGAGGCATATAATAACAGGATAATAAGCACCGGCGGGCTAGAGCTACTGCGTGGCTGAGCGTTCACATGAATGCTCAGGGGTTCTCTTTCGAGCCCCTCTGGCGGGACAATATGCCCTCTGCTGTGAACAGCAAGTTTGTGCAATTGAACGAGGGATGGACGATGAAGAAGGCAATCAAGAAGGCAATTCTGAACTGGGACACTCAAGAGAGAGACCGTGTTGAGTGGTACAACACTCGCATAGTGGTGGCTCTGGCGCGAATGCGAATCCATCGATTTGCGCAAGCTGGAACCGCGATTCTCCCTGTTGTCCCCCATCACTTGCGGGTAAACGAACGCACTCTTAAGTGCGACCTCGTCAGCGATCGGTTCGGCGAGATGACCACTCTCATGACCGAGATCAATGATGATCTCAGAAGGATGAACCGTGGTGCGCCCAGCAACATCATGTAAACGCGGCGCCATTGAGATTTCTACAGCAGAGGATGCAACCAGGCATCATGGGTTCGGTTTTCGGTTTTCGGTTTTTTCTGGTTGCGGGTTACAGTTCGCGGGTTGCGGTTTGGTTTGCGGGCTGTGGTTGGCAGTTTGCGGGTTGCGGGTTGCGGGTTGCGGTTTTAATTTTTGGGTCGGGGTATTTTATCGTTGTGGTTTTTCTTGCTTCGCAATGGGGATGGGAATGGGTTTGCTTTGCTTTGCTTTAGGGAAGGAGTCTATAATAAACAAGAATGGAGATGATGGTTGCTCATGATTTTAATATCCCGATTTCCTAATTTGTGAGGTGTGTTATAAACGACCTCCCCAGAGGAGACAAGGAACTATACCACATAACATTCGTATAAGTTGCAACAACCAACTCAATCGTACAACAACAAAAGCAAAATTAACCAAGTGGTTATAACTCACATTACCAGTGATATCAATCTCATACGTTTTTATTGGAATTTCGTGGCATTGCGAGGCAGTTCATTTTCACCCCTGGCCCACCTCCGTGGCCACGACGAAGGGACTAATACTGCTTTTAGTATAACAAATAATTTGACTGCTTCAACCTGCAGCTCCGAGCCAACCTCTATCGAACTAATATGATATATTTATCTCACTTTGAGCTTCAATTTGATATATGTATCGCCTTGTGAGACCTCCTGTGATTGCTCTTCCGCGAGAATTTCTGTCATCCCTTTTAGGTGCAAACGCGGCGAGCAGATAGCTTCACATGAGCCGCTCCGTAATACCCGGTCGATTGACAGGATCAACCGATTTTCTCTTGTATCATGCCAAGAGACGATACGAGAGTGATACTGCGAGCAGTCGTGGCGTCAGCGACATTGCTGACGTACGGTCTGGTCCAGTATGAGAAGGGCAGGCAGCCTTAGAGAACCTTTCTCATTCTGACATAAATCCATCACATCCCCTACCTATCTTACCCCTAAACTTATTATGCGCAACTCTGGAAACGAGCAGCCATATCATCTAGTCTATACACTTTGACTCGTCATACTCAAGCTATTCCAGCAATTCGCAGTCGCCCATTCGCACGAGATCATTCTTATTGATAATGTCAGGTGCGTTCAAGTTCAGTCTCCTATTTCTCATAAGGTATATTCTTTGCCTCTTATAGGACTGCTTCCCCTGGTTGAATTATCGCTGAATTGTTGCTGGTTTCTTTCTGTTGCGGTACATCCATCACGCGACAACCCGGCCTCTTTACGCCGAAAGGTAGGCTTTTCTTCGCATCACACAAAACTGCTTGTTACAGCTTGCTCAGGCAGCCTCTTTTGACTCCAGTCACAGACTCTTTTCCTGAACACGTATTCTTTCCAAGCTCTAACCTCGACAGACCTTTCCACAGGGCTCAACTACACCATCCCTCCGGTGTACGTTCTTTCCCTTCGTCTCTTGTTTCTCTTCGTCTAACACTCTCATGTCAGACTTCGCCAGCAGATCTCCGTTCTTTGCGCCTGTTTCGCCCTTACTCTTCCACCGTGGCATAGAAGATCGTAGCTTCGGCTTGCGCCTACAGGCATATAAGCCATATCGTCTTGGGTTTTAGGGTCACGATGAAGACATCCTTGGTATCCCCGTCGAATCAGTTGTTGATCGAAGGAGGAAGCTCGGATGGTTGACTTACAAGCTTGGTTTTAAAGAGTTGACTCACGATGTCGAGTCCGGATGACTGATTGAAGACTCGGTAGGTTAAAAGATGGAAGTTAGAGGAAGACTTGTTGGACGGGCTAGTGATCCTCTTCAGATAGACCTTGTATATGCAGCTGATCTTATAAGGTGTCTATTCTGTATGGGGTTGGTTGAGGTAATAAGCTTATATAATGCAGCTGAAAGGTAACCTTATTGATCTGGTATATTAAGTTGCTTACGGCCTAGGCTTTAGGTTGTTATTGTTGAGACTCTTATAGGACTTCAGGATGCCTAGATCTCTTGATGGTTATTTACCGGGTTGTATTTGAGAAGAAGAAAAAAGAATGGTGGTTGCGATGGTACTGGCAGGCTTGACTTCGGAAAAGGCCAATGACCTGAAGTTGGATACAATGTTTGATCGACATATCAGTTTATAACGCCAGCTCGTACGTGCTAGACGATGCATTCACGGCACCGACGACATCTCAGCAGATCGCTGCCGATACATATGTTCGCGCCTCGCGTGCTCCAATGGGATCCATTGTGAAAGAATCGGACCTTACTCATCAAGAGAAGCAGGCTTTAAACGACCTGCTTGAAGGTACACCGAGCGACAGCACCAACATACATTCACCGGTCGAAATCCAAGTTCAGAAACCCCTAGGCATCTCCTAGGAAAAACCTCCGCCGCAGCTCAATTACGATTCTAAAGTATTCGTTTGTTTCTCAGACCTAAGCGTGCGGCGAATGGCAACCCCGCTTCCTTATTGTCGTGCTGTGCTTTTGTTGTAAGAAGTGTCTCCACAATGGACGTCGAACAATATATCGAACTCGTTTTATTGTGTGTTTATTGTGTGAGATGATTCGCGTTTGTAGCAGCTTTAGATTTCCCGACCCAGGAATAAAATCTCCTTCTTTACTATTTCTTCCATCCTTTTCTCGTGCACATCGTGAGTGCCAGTTCACTCAGATCAAGCTTCGCAACCAGCAGTCCTGATTATTATTCTCTTCCGCGAAATCTCGCATAAGATCTTAAACAAATTACTAAACGACTTTCCTTTGCTCAGTATGTCATTTGTTGATCCTGTATTGGCCCTTGACTGAAACCTTCCTTTAGCTTTATCCCTCTTTACACACCTTCAACAAATCCGGCCGGCAACATGTCCAACCACTCGAGCTCCCCGCGCGACCTTGTCCTGGATGACTATTTCAATGCTCCGATGACCTCTCAGGACATCCAATCAGACAATCTAGTTCGACAAAGTCGCGACGCAGCTCAGGTCATCGTCAGTAAATCGGACTTGACCATACAGGCCTTGCACGACCTCCTCGAGGAGTGGTGCGCAACTCGACCATCCAGCGTGGGCCATGCCCAAGTCGTCTCGCGATCCCTCCGTAATCATCTATTCGAACTCGTTTTCCGGGGCTGGGACTCCGACGAGGATTTAAATCGTCTTCCCACCATTCATGATAAGAGCCTGCAGGAGGTTGCCGTACCTATAGGCACATAGAACGAGAACCTTCCTGTGGCCCCGAAGAAGCATAAGCGCGGCCAAACTAAATAAGATAACAAGGCTAGGCGATCCGGAGCTACTACCTGGCTGAGTATTCACTTGAACGCTCAGGGGCTCTCTTTTGAAACTCTTTGGCGTAACAGCAACAATTCCGTAGTAAACAGCAAATACGTCCGCCTCAATAAAGGCCTTACCATAGAGAGGGCGATTAAGAGGGCCGTCATCAACTAGGACCAGAATGAGAGAGATCGGGTATACTACTTCAACACCCGACTTATCGTTGCTTTAGCGCGCAGCCAAATTCATCGCTTTGCGAAAGACGGTACCAGCAGGCCCCCTGTGGTCCATCAACAACTCCGATTGAACGAACGCGCCATAAAGTGCGAGTTGATTGAGGACGACCTCGAGGCGATAGCCAAATCCTTGACGAATATCTCAGACAGTATCAAGAAGCGAAAGACAGGTGCTAGTCGAAAACAGATATGAACGGGAGTCTGAAGCATGGGATGGGAGAGAGATGGAAAGAATTGCTGGGATACGGTGTGCTTTATCTTTGGGTCAGGATCCAACCTAGAGTAGAGGCATGGCTCTTCTATGCCCTACTTACTACCAAGTTTTATGATGCTTATAGAAAGTGATAAAACTTTTGAAGAACCTTAGGATACTTTATGATGATGCTGCAATTAGTGTTCTTGATGAGAAGACCTGTCTTGATCTAATGTCCTTATTCTTGACACATATTAATGTTTCCTTCGGCCAGCCATTCTATACAGGGCTGGAGTCCCTGCTTCGAGTTCCTCTGAGGTCTTATCGCGCCCATTCTTTTCACGGAACGCCCTGCACTCGTTGCATCGGCGGTTGTCCCATCTGTTTCGTAGGCGACTGGTAAACTGTCGAACTACTCACGATATGGAGCCCCGGCATGGCTCAGCGCCTACCTCACCGCCGACGAAGGGTGGTCCCAGAGCATCTTCGTGTGGCCGGGCGTACCAAGAACCTGGACCTGATCTGTGATGGTCTCGACTCGATCACCTCTATTCTGACTGCGGTCAGAGATGGCTGCCGACGCCGCAAGGCGGGCGCGCAGCCCACACGAATGTAAGCATTTGACAAGCAAGGAAACTGGAATGGGAGATGACAGAAAGGAATCGCTGGGCAAATGGGAATCCGATGGGACGCTGTGGGCTTGCAAGGTTAAATTTTGGGTGAAATGGGAAACCATGTTTTTTGGTGGGATACATAGCGGTGGGAATACAAGGGAGAGTTGCTTCTACCTATTGCCCGTGAACGGGACTTTGCGTAGCGCTTTGCTTCAAATGTGTGTACCCGTAGAAAGTGCTACAGCTTGGTTTGTAACCTAAAAAAGAAGAACATGGAAGTCACTTTCTCATACTATTAACCTCTATTTCTAAAATGCTCTTTAAAAATGGATTGTTCTATATAATTTGTTTCGTGTTTTGCGAGGGAATGGGCGATCAAGTTCGCTTAATATCCACAGCGAAACTGAAGTTAAGTCAATAAAGAGTATAGATATCAGTACTTCCTACATACTTTCCTATATGCTCTAAGTGAGTTTGTACGGACCCAGCCTGTCCCCCTGTCTGCTTTCTCTGCGTAAGCTAAAATCTTGAACTCGGAAGAAGAAGAGTCTCAATCAATACTGTAGTCAGATGTATCTCTTCTTTCCCTGTTGGTGACACTGAGTGGTTTCCATAGCATTGTGAGAAGGTGACACTTGTCCAAGATGTTAACTTCTTAACGCTTAAGTCTCCAGTCTCAACTCCGTGGCATCCAGCTGGAAGCCTTGAATAACTGTACGTATCTTATCATCTTTATCGAGTATTTCTGCGGTGTTATATTCTCCATGGTGGGTTCGGTAAGAGTCTGGACTTGCTCTTCTAAACCGAAATTCTCAATCTAATCGAGATCACTAATTGTAGCATTGCCATAAAACATAAGTTAGTTTCATAATATCTGTCTTAAGATCTGTCATAAGACTCTTCAAAGTTTAGGGTTAATATTATATGAATTTCACAAACTTATTATAAAACATAGCAAGTATGGCATGGAAGAGCTATACCTCTACTCCGGCTCTTTCTTAAGCCCCGAGGCTCGCCTTCGTGAGCAACTGGGGGGCTGCGTGCACATCAATTGGGTAACTTGATGGAGAGTTTAGTTAACAGAAGACCAATAGCCATCAACATCATGCTTCTTAAACTCCGTATGTACCAAGATTAGATAGCCAACTCACAATTGACAGATGAATTGTTACTTTGATATTGCTCTACTTACTTGCGTGTTCTCTGTGAGGTTCAGAATCAGACTGAACATGATGGTATGGTGTCAAAACAAGAGCACAAGTCACCCAGACTCAGAATAACTTCAATTAGATGAATCGACATCTCATCGTCCGATAGGCTGAGCAATAGCCTCGGTAAATGCAGCCATATGCTTAATATGGGGCATGAAGTCTGGAGAGATAAGGAGAAGCATCAGAGATAACGCCCCTGACCACCATCTTTCCCATTTCCCCCTAGTCATGCCCAGATAACAATCGTACAGCTCACTTCCTTGTCACCCCGGATTATCCCCCACGCGGCGTTTGCCTCTGCCGGGAGGAAGACTTGGCACGTCACTAACTTGAAGGATAGTAGTTCTTGGGAATATTGAGGTACCTACGAGATTCGCTGGTGTTGATCTTAAAGATGCGAAGATACGCCCCAAGACCAGAATCAACTCATATTATGTAGAAAGAGTAAAGCTCTGTCCTGACATGTGAGTTCATAACCCCACGCATTTGTACATGGGAGCAACGCTTAACGACATGGAGGGCGGACACGCGGGGGTGATAAATCGAATTGGATATACAGTTTGACCTTGTTATGACACACCATTTACCTTCCATTTAAGGGAACCAGGTGAGATAAGATGGTGGTGTTATCCATGACGAGGTGGCCGTTTACCGACTGCCATTCTTAAATGATTTCCATTCCCTGCCTTCACTTGTCTGACCGAGTATAACAACCACGCAAATGAGGTCCATCCGTCACCCGATCTTGCTCCAGGGACAGGCATCTGTTTCTCACCCTTTCATCTAATATCTGCCTATACATTTACTTTATGACACGCTCACTCCGCAATCTCAATTCGACCCAGGGCGATAACTTGAACGGTGTCTTTCCACGACCTAGCGCTTTACTCCAAGCTTACGCCATCTGCACGGTGCGATGAGAGAAAGGGGCTCTTATCGACATAAAGGGGATTTTTGCATATCCATCAACAGGGTACCTTCTCATCGATGAGTGATTTCGCCAGCTAAGGAACGAGAGCAAGCATCATCTTAGAGCAGCAACAGCAAGCCGATACACAAACACATAAAGCATTCATACAAACAAGACACAGCATACAAAGCCGAGGCAACAAAAGGCAGATGGTAATTCGTTATTTTTTAAGTCATGATAAAGTCGTTTAGGTTCCTAGACCAACCACCTGAGGGACGCCTCTCCAGAAATCACAAAATTTGGCCTTGACCCCTGGCAACCAAACAAACACAACTCCCGCCGAAATGCAATGCCGCCCGGTCCGCTCCATGTCCTGCCTCTGGGTTGGGCTTCTAGATTCAGCTGGAGACTGCCATCTTGCTCTTTTTTAACCTTTTCCTCCGTACTTTTCCGTGTCGTATTTTCGTTGAGATCCCGACGCCGTGTTTACTCAATATCAGCCGCATCATTATGCTAACCACTCCTCTTCGTCCCGTTTGCGGCCTTTGATAATAAGACCGTCGTCATTATCGTCATCGCTGTCATCGTCACCGTCGTGGATTTTCAGTTGTTCAACAGAGGTTGCTGTGTTGTGCACTTCGTCATCGTCACTCGCGTCGTCGTCCAACATCCATGTCAGACCGTTGGCTTCCTCTTCTATCGGGAACATCTCTCTAGCATACTCTTCGATTCCTCGAGGACCTTCCCAAAGTTCTAGTGCTTCACTCGGGCAGCTGAGTTCCACCTTTGGGTCTCCAAAGTAGGGTGGTTGCTTGCGGGGATCCTTTTGATTAGGATCGAATAGTTGTTCCAGGCCGACGAGCTGCTCACGGTAACCTTGGGGAATTCGGACCTTGACTTCGATGGGACCTCGGACATAACGCACAGGGCGGCCAACACCTTTCGAGAAAAGTCGACACACTTCTTTGGGAGTCAGGTATTCATAAGCAAGTGCTATACGCTCTCCGTTCCACTTGGCTGGTCCGTCCTTGAAAATTTGGAGAATTGCGGGACCAACGTCGTGTTCGGCGTCTAACCAGGGCAGCTTGGCATCTGGGTGGAAAGGTGCTTCCCATTTGAAAGAGCCATCTTTCTGCAGTTCCATGCAAAAGAGGGGGTACTGAAGTGAGGTGAAGTTGTTATTGTAAATGCCAGTATACACATAAGTGGCTGGCATTCTCAATTTGCGCACATATTGCTCAACTTCATGCTTGGCGGCCCAGAGAGGCAGTGAGGGCCATTCGGGGTTGTAGGCGGCGTGATCGGGCATGGACGAGTAGACGTAATGTTGAATTCCTGCGCGCTTAGCGGCATCGGCAAGTGCCTTGCCAATCTGGATCTCATCGCCGTAAAAGGTGGTGTTGACAAAGGCGAGCTGGGCTCCGCGGAACAGACTTGCGATCAGATCGTAATTGACGCCGACACCGGCAAGGGGGCCATGCTTGGTGACATCGCGGTTTGCTTCAGAAGGCTGGTGTCTCGTATAGAGCTCACCAACAAAGACGGTAACGTTGGGATTCCCTGAAACTTCGGCGGCGACGACACCCTCAAGATTTCTCAACTGAGCGCGAACATGGTAGCCAACGGCGGTAGCGACGCGGATAAAAGACGCCGCTTGCCGCCCGCTGGCGTTTATTACAGCGATTGTCTTGTCTGGGTTGGACATGAGCCTCTTATAAGGACGAAAAGTTAAAGAATTGTTTCTGGAATTGGCGAGCGGAGAAGATTCGGAGTATGAGGATCTCGAGTGCTTGTGCTGTTTGTAAAAAACAGCGGTCTGGTCGCCTGGTATTCGAATGGGGATGCTGGCGGTCATAGACCCGTTTAGTTGAGCGGGCATACTATTACAGTACTGCGATGCGCTCTGTGTGAGAGTGGAGGGGAAGGATCACAATTGTCGCGCTCGGAATTCGAGGGCTGAAGCCACCGGGCACGGAGCGGAGGTGGTGGAAGGGTCTTTATTAGCCGGGCGAGTGCAGGCCCGATGTACGGGAGAGAACAAACCCGGTATAATATCGGGGTAGCCTTCGGAATGCCGGTTTGGGAGGCGAAAGAAACAAGTCCAGGCAAATTCACACGACCACCAGCAGAAGAGGCACAGCAGATGGCGACAAGCTGTACGTAAAGCAAAAGTAATGGTGGTGGATCGGAGGGTAAGCCAATGCAGGTGCGGAAGCCAAATCACCAATACCAGTAGGCAGGGTGGCCGTAGTGGTAGAGGAATAAGCGACGACCTGCTGTCGAGGACGGAGAGGAATGAGGAGGATCGTGAGAAACTCAAGAAAAGAGGAAGAAGGGGAGGGGGACAAAGAAGAACAGAACAAGACGAAAAATAGACAATTGGAGAACCCCAGTAAAAGAAATCAAGAGGTCACGATGCTCCGTCGCGGCGTTGCGCCAGGCTTGCGCTCAGCGTGTGCGCCCCAGTTCCTAGGTGGATTTAAATAGGTAATCCAACAGATGGTGAAGGGGAACCCTGGCCCAATGTACGATTGTGGGTGAAGGTGGATTTGGGGGATCTTTGAAGACTTGGTCTTGGTCTTGAAAGGTTCTAGCGGAAGCGGAGTCGTGAATTGGTGCTTTGAGGGTTCAAGATCAGGGTCCCAGTTCAGAGTGGTAGAGGAGCTGAGATTCTCAGCTGGTCGAGTTGAGTAGAGTCGGATGAGGACAGCAAGGGGGTTCCGTTGCACCGGTCAAGGTCGATCTCCTGCAAGAAATTGGAGAGGCTGTCGTTCACGAATAGACAGAAACAGTTGGGCTATGCGCAAGTATAAGATAGGTTATGTATGAGTCGGACGGTGTGTGTAGCGAGCCCAAGCAGATTGTATGGATGTAGGTATGGGTGGTGTCGGTTTATGGCGTGCGGTTTGCGGTTGATAGCGGGGAGGGGTGTATGCGACAGTGGAGGAGACGTGGTGTATGAATAGCACCGAGTCCTTGAAACTAGAGTAACGTACAGTAGCTGGGCTGCCAGCGTAAGGTGGGTACTGTATAACTGTAGCGCAAGCGCGGGCACAAGCACAGCACAGCACAAGCACACGAGGGTCCTCGTGGGCACGACCTTTCTGGATTGGTTTGCTTTCCAGATCTGGGGCCGAAGAGAACAAGTGTGATGGCGTCGATGAGGCACCAAAAAGGTTCGAGTCCGGATTAGAGCTCGGTAGGATGCCAAGCAATATCCTGCAAGCAGCTCCCAAAGAAGTACAACCCAGCAGAATAGAAGGGGACAGAATAGAACAAAGCAACCTTGATAATGAGGGGTCTGAGCTGACTTGTACCGAAGAACCTCTCTTGACGTCGTCCTCGCTGTTGGTTTAGGCTTGGCGCAAAGTATTCGTTGCAATCCAAAGTATCGGTTGATGGCCCGATAGGGTAAGGCAACGAATCAGGACGTGTGCTTGTCCTCGTTATCAGTGAAACCGGCGTTCTTCCTTTCTTTTTCTATGGCTGGATAACGGTTCCTGAGACACGCGGAACTTCCGACAGATAAGATATATGAAGTTGGCAAGAATAGAAAAGCCGGGGATTTACTTCGCGTACAGAAGCGCAATAGAACACGGTAGAAAGAATGGGGAAGCCGGGGAAGAAGACTGCGGGCAGAAACTGGGGATGCCTGTTTTGTTCTGTTTAGGTCAACCCAAAGTCATCGTGGCTTCATCCATATCCATATCCATATCCATATCCATATCCATATCCATATCCATATCCATATCCATATCCATATCCATATCCATATCCATATCCATATCAAAGGGTACAAAACCGAGAATGGAGGGGGAGGGCAAAAGATAACAACTGGATTGTCCTTCACGATGGGAAAGTGGAAGTGACCACACCCGGACGGACACCGGCGAGTGAAACCGACTCGACCGACTGATAAGAAGCCGGTCAATGGAAAAGACGCCATGTTTATTTCAACGTCAGAACAGATGTACCCCGGCATGCCAAAGGTACCTTTGTTGATGGTCTGATTGTGAGGCAATCAAAGCCAAGCCCAAAGTATCGTCTCATGATAGGGGTACATTAACAGTTGCCTTTTTTGTCCATAGGATTTCGGTCAGCGTGCCACCTGTCGCCCTAGACGGAACCACTCCGAGTTCCTTATCAGTACTTACACCATGTACCTTTCCGGCTCGAACGGGCTTAAAAGCTTGACCGTTCTTTAAGATTAAAGAGATTTTTATGGAAAGATAAAAACTGTCCTGCTGATGTTGTCTTTTCGACCCCAGTTGACGCTACACCTGCCCCTGCTTCAGGGCTGCATTCCCCTGCCCTATGTCGTTCAGTGGACCATTTACGAAGACATCGAAACATCTATCAGCTATACAAGTTACCTTACCCGCGGGTCGGAAATACCTTAGTGGTTTCCAAAGTTTCCGGCGGCGTTACGTTAACTCACTACCCAATCTGAAAGTTTGGGCCAATACCAGCTGCCCTAAAAAACAGGGACACTTGGTGAAAAAAATTCAATCTGGCCGGCTACTCCTGGAAAAAGCTTCTCAAAGTGGATAGAAGATCGGCCAAAGTTGATGGAGCTCGGACCAATCGGGGCAAAAATTGATTGCTCGTGGTGACATGAGCCTCCTTGGCTATCGCTATCGCTATCAATCTTACAGGACACCACGGGCTGATCCTCGAGAGCCTGCTGGTTGTTGTTAGAAGGCGCTTGAAGGCAAAACCGCCCTTGACCGAGTCTCACCGGCTTATTCGAGAAAATCGTCGAAGGCCTCATTTCATCCATTTCGAGAATATGGTCTCTCCCACACAAAGTTACCAAACCCATCAAAACTTCGAAAAAGAAGACCCTCAGACGTCTCAGACTAGACCCAGCAGAGATTCAAAGTCCGGGGGTGGCCAATCAGACCCAGGCGGTACTGGGCTTGTCTCTGAATCGGCGATCCAGTTCGCTGGGCTTATCGCCTAGAATTGGCTGGTTTCTTGCCGTACCGCGATATCTGTAAGTCGGTGTCTCGGGGTCAACTGACAAGCTTGTTTAGTGTGTGTATGTATCAGCCATGAGGTCAACGTTAGCTTTTCCCTGCATAATAAGTGAATTAGGGGACTTGTGGGTGACCGATCTGGGTAACACCTTGGCAGTTGGTGCATATCTGATGCCATGCCATGCCAGCCGTGGACGCCTGGCCATGCCATGCTATGATTCACCAACGACACATCATCGTGTCAACTTTTCCAAGTTGACGTTGACCTTGATGAGTGAGGGTGACTGCAATTCGGACAAATGCAATGCCACCCATGTCATGACATGAGAGACAAGCGACGGGGATCCTCCAGGTTCCAGATTGCGGAATCGGTCATTTGCAACGCCGTCATTCGTCAGTAGGCGCCAATCCCCGTTCTCATTACATAGCTTTTACTCGATTCCATCTACAATTGCTCTCGGTGGCACATAATGATAGAGTAATTTATTTTCTCCCTTTTAGGTACCGTTAGCCTGTTTATGCCATCACAAGACCACGGCTTATCCGTTGATATTGACCCTGTACCTTTTTTACTAAAGCAACCCCTCATTTAGAAGTGCGGCCTGCATACATACACACAGAGAGCATCGTTACCTACCGTACTTCTCCGTGTTTGCGGCGCAGTGATTCCCCCACGATTGGTACGTATGGCGCGATACGACCTCCGCAGCCATCAATCCCAACGTCGGAGAGAGGAGCCGATGTCTCATGTACTGTAGCTCTCGCGTGGTGCCTGCCTGCACTTGCAGCCGAAATTTGATGCAGTAATTGGCCGGATAGGAGGAAGCTCAAGCTCAAGCTCCAGCTCAAGCTCCCCCTCTATCTATCTCTACGTACTGTAGGTCTGGGGATGTTGATAATCCGCCGTATCAGCTGAAGCTTGAGAGATTCGGCAGCCTAAGCTCAAAAAGGCCGATACATAGCACTTCTCAGCTTGACGCCGACAGTCCGAACTTGACAGGGCAGGCAGGTGCTTAGTTATCAGTTGAATAAGTCCCGATAACAACCATTCAGGGCAGTTATTTCCTATCTATTGTGTATCTAGTTATCATATCTCTATCAATTCACTATAAACTCTCCCTCTTCATCTCAACCTCATCTCAACTGAGACCATCAAAAGCCAGATGTCAACACCGAATCCTTTAGCCGACAAATGCCAAGGCCGCCCGACTATCCTGAGGCTCTGCTCGTGATCAACTTAATTCAACCTTGTTTACCAGTCTAAACTGGTAGCCGGCCGTACAACCCACCAGAGTAACTGATCTCTTCGCTTGCTCCGCTGCATGGACGACAAAACCTTGACAATTACCTACCCTCTACGATTACGAGTGATCATCGCGTCCCCGCGGGAGCGCCCCGGCCAGGAACGCACGATCCCGCTCCCAGGTCTTGGTCTTGATCCAGGTCTAGGTCATGCTAAAGACCCAAGCGGCCGGCGGCCAGATTCGTTGGTGGCAGTTATCCGCGAAAAAGACAAAAATACCCAGAAGGCCGGCCTTGGAAGCTGCCCACGATAGAAGTGGAGGTGGTCGAGAAGTGCCGAAGTAGCGTTCAAATTAGGTAAAAGTATCGGCGTGGTACCATGACTCTCCAGTCAGAAAATTTTACGCCAATTCTATTTCTCATTGACTTGACAACACGTCCAACCTCATGCTGCCGATTTGTTCGTGCAACTGATAGCGGCGTCGTGGGATGGCGATGGAGCCCTTGCTGGTCACCAGACATGAAAACCGAGACGATACGATGCTAGCATGCCATGCCTGCTCCAAATCCCATCGTGGCGGACGAGTTCCCACTAACACGCGGTTACTTTAGGACGCTAATATTGTCAACAGTGGATGGACGGACGCTGCTGTCAGATATCTCTGACGCGCAAAAGCATAGGTGAATGGCGATTCCGTGGGATAGGACGGGGTTTTGACCCGACGCCCTCCCTTTACATGCAATACAGATCCCATCAATGCTGCTATGATGAACCGACACAGCTAGGGATCAACACAATTGACTTCCCAGAGCTTTAGGGTACTGCCATCATCGACAAATCCGACTTTGATGCAAATACAAAGTCAACTTGATGCATTAAACTTACATGCAGCTATGGATATCATCGGATTGTGTTTCATGGTGTTTAATGGACCCAGAAATGGGCTCTGTTTGGTCACCTGTACGGATAATTATCCACACATTGTCCTGCAAAGAGTAGCACCCGCCCACATTGCGAACTCTAGAACCATGTTATTGTTCTAGAAGATTCAAATTGCGGATTGGCGGTCGGCAACTGAAGTCAGGTGCTCGCAATCGCAAACAACCTTGGTTGATTTCGACATCGATTCACAAACTCGTTCGACGGTATGCAAAAGATAAGCAACACATCGGTTACGCTTCCGTGCTGGTGTCACTGGTATTCCTCAAATTTATGCTGTGTGTCCAGCATCAGCGGATAGCATTCCGACACACCGCACCTGAACCGAGCATCTCCGCGGAGGACATGCCGCCACTAATATTATCAGCCAATTCCCCGGATCGACGTCATAAATCCCTGTAAGCAGCATGATCGTCTGGATTGAGTTCGGCAGCTATCATATCGTGCATCGAAATCCTTATCGGTGCTCAAAGACGACCAGATCAGTCAACTATTGCCAGCTTACGATGCTGCCAACCTTGCATGACGGAGGTCAAGGGCCGATTGCCCGTTCATCGAAACACTCTACCAGAATCGTGTGACAAGCTTTTGTAGGATCTGCTCATTGTATGATGCTTACGATTACTCCTCGTTGCTCAAGCCTCAAGCTTACCTTGCACATCGATAACGAGCTTCATCTCCATCAGCAATCTTGTGGTGTTCTGCGGGGATTGCCAGCTAGTTCCCCCGGATTTGGGTTCCCCAGATAACGGACCTAGCTCGGATTGTTTGTCCGTGTGAATAGTCGCAACGGCTCATCGAGGGACACACCCCCTCTCACCGTCTAGGAAGAAGTGATCGAGTCCCGAGGATGAATCGTGTGGATATCCCAGCCACCCTTATCTAGGTATTCAGTCAACGATTCACCGACAATAGCATATTTTCAAGCCATGTTCAACTTTCGCATGTGCGACATCACCGGCACCAGCAAATATATCTTTATATACGAACTGATCCCTATATTAGTCAACCTGAACTGGGCCCAGAGTTGTCAGGAATCCAGCCCCCTGATCCCATCATGTCCATTTGCTCCAAAGGCGGTGCTCGTTCTATCCATGTTTGACCAGTGTCCTCGTTACGACCAGCATCATGGCTATGAGCAAGTGATATATCGAGATAGCGCTGTGTGATTGTTAGCTCGTCAGGCTCGCAGACATCGTAATGGGGCTGTTGTGGCTCCGCAACTCACCCAGTCCATGTTGTTAGCTGCAGTATCCATCCATGCTGGATCAAAGTCAAGTCCCTCCGATCCTATACCTGGGAAGTTCATGCTTGCTCCTGCATCTGCTGTCAAGCCAAGATCCAGGGGTGTATGCCCTGATGCAGATCTCGCCGAGGTACCTAAACCGCTGTCAGCCTGTCTACTATTCAAAGCTTCTTTATGGACAGCCTTACCCAGTCCCAGGGATGACAGGATCCCTAGATCGTCTCCCATAGACCCTAGAGTGCTAGGATCCACCGATGGCGCTCCCACTGAAGAAGATTCATGCTCGACGCTAACACTCGGCAGCGCTGGCTCAGAAATACTTGCTGGCTCATCAACTGGAGCCCCGAGTTTAGCTAACATGGTCGCCAGTGTCTCTGCCGTCTTCTTAACTTCGGCTACGTCTTGCGCAACATCCGACCATACAAAGTGAGACCGCTTGATCATGCTAACTAGCTCATCCTTAGTTGGCGTTGGTGTTGTCTGTGACATCCAGTCATAATCACTGCCAACCTCGGAGTAGTTTTCGTTCTTGATAACGAGGTAAAGTACCATTGCAGCTAGCAAGAAGTCGTGGACTGCCAACGATGAGACGAACCAAGCATGCTGGCTCAAGACGTGACCCGGCTTGCAGGCTTCCCAGATGACGTGCTGATAATTCAATAGCGATAAAGCACCCTCGAGACATTGCCTGCGCGAATAGTCATGTTCACGTTGCGGAATCGCCTCTGCGAGATACCGACGGTGCAAAACACAGCGACACTTATTGTATATGGCGGTTAACCCGAAACGCTGGATCAGTAGAATGGGTGGATCACCAACACACTCATCGAGTGGACGCACCATCATGAATGCTGGAACATTGCTCCAGGTCTCCTGAAGTAGTTTGTCAAGCTTCATGACCTCAGCATAGCTTGGCGGCGTCAGGGCATGAGCTTGACGTGCAATCTGACCGAAAACTCGCAGAATTCGTGTCTTGTGAATTGGATAGGTCATAGAGGTCCAGTCTGTGGGCGGTCGACTAAGAGGCAACTCGGTCGAATTCTCATCGAAATCGTCGTCGTGTAGATTGCGTGGGACTGCTGTATCAGTTTCGATGCCCTGCAGCATACTAGGGAGACCCATATGAAATGAGACTAGTAGTTCAACCTGAATAGCCATGTTCCACATGCGACGTCGCATCTCGCCCTCAAAAGGAGAGATGTTGGCCAACTTGCTTGGATCTCTGTGGAGACCCATCTTGAGCATAAGACGGATGCATACGCCTGAGAGCACGTAGCAGTTCATCTGAGCTGCGCGGTTGAAGAGGAAATGTGACTCCACGTATAGCAAGAAGGCCGGGAGAGTTGCCGGGGATGGCTGCGTGTATTTACCCCAGACAAGAGCCCATCCAGCACAGGCCTTGTAATGTCGAATCCTATCCTGAGTTGGGAGGGGAGAATCGCCCTCGACCTCACTTAAGTTGATGAATTGGTTGAAGAAGACACCCAGACTGAGCATCATGAAGAGCTGGGCTATCCAGTGCAGTGAAGTTCCGTTAGGGTCTTGCCAGAACTTAGCATATTGCTTTGTAAAAGTTGGTCGATGGACAATGTCTGTTGACTGTAAGCTTTTACACTGAAAATGACTGATGAGTGGTAATTACGTTGAGAGGGACTCATAGAAGCAAAGTAGCGTGAGAGAAGCCTGTCAGCTACGTTACGGTCTGGTAGTCGACTTAGCAGCTCTTCTCGGTTTCTTGGACCAGCCCTTGTGTTTAACATAAGCTCTGTAGGGTCGATCTCATCGGCCAGAATCTGATCTTCATCTAGGTCATCAGGTTGCTCAAAGTAGCTCTTCAAGTCTTCAATCTATGTATTTGTAAGCATGGAACATGAAAATTGTCGGTGTCCTGCTGTACTCACATCTTCTAACATGGCCATACAATGTGTTGCACCGACATAGGTTGTCGCCTTCTCACCCTGGACAACATGGCCATGAACTTCTGGCCCAGTGGCAGTACAGTTAGATGTTCCTGAGTTATTTCCAGTGTTTTGTGCTGTTTCTGGGACTGTGCCTTCAGAATCCATCATCTCCCGAACCATTCCCTCGAGGCGCTTTAGACGCGCGGACATGCCCTTGGCGGGCCGCTTCCTCTCGGGCTTAGGAGCATAAGTACATTGATTGTCGCGTCCTTTCTTTGTACATTGACCGCATGGTTGCTCTCTATCACACTTGAGCTTTGAGTTGCGACAGGGTGCGCAGGAAAGGAGAATACGAGAGCGCTTCTGGCGGGCCTCTGAGGTGGATGACTGATCATTGTCGTTGGGGCTGGAATCTAACTCCATGATATACGATGATGGAGTCTGTACCGATTTGTTTTAACAAATAAAAAGTTGAAAGTAATCAGATGACAGGCGTCGTAAGCAAGTGTTTTCGCTTTGCTCGTATCTCGTCCAAGTGAGATGACAGAGGTAAACATCTTATGCTTAAAAGTAAGACGTAAACTAATTAGTGTTGGATTATCAATGGAGCGCCCGTCACCAATTGGTGAGCATTCCGGCCGAAGGAATACTCGACCTGGTCAATTACCATACCTCAAGCCGGGATTATCATTCGCGAAATCCACACTAAATCCGGGATTTCATGGCCCATAAGGCGTGATACAGTATGATAATCTCCAGTCATAATATCACAATTATATTCCTGAACTGCTTGGTTCGTTGATACTACATCAGCATAAAACTAGGATAGGATAGTCGCCTGATCTTGCTTGCTGTGGACCTACCCTAGATTCTCACGCAGCTTACCTGATCTTAAGGCCTACCAGATTTTAAGTTAATATACCTTGTCCTGTAAGACGAGATCCGGGCTGTCCAGTAGGAATAATAAACGACAATCTACAAATGTATATTTCATTACTCTAACTCGGCGCCACCAAAAAAAAAAAGGATCTAGGCACCCCAAAGGCTTCAGAAATGTCGACAAGCTCTACCATCTGGCCAAATCTAAAAGTAAAGTCGCTTTTGATGAACCAGGTGAGATCATGTATTGATTGAAAATAGCCCATGCGATGCATCGTAACCCATAAATGCAGTTTTCTCCATTCCCAAATAATCAGCAAACTCCTCTATGAATCCGGTGCATTTGGCAGCCTCTCTATCACGTATTTGGCTCGCGCCACACTCATGATAGGCACACCGGGAATCTTGCGTAGCCGTTGCTTGAGTGCCTTATCGTTGGTGCCCACGATGTATATCCTGTTCTTCTGTACCCGGTCCACCAAGCAGTCATCCGCATACGTGCCCTTATGGTCGCATTCGAGCCGTGTCCACCGCTCGTCCCTCGCAACTCTCAGCGCCAGCCGGTATTTGGTCCCAAGCTTTTCTAATTCACTCATCCTATTTGAGATTTTATATTAGATCAAGCACTTCTCACGATGTAGGGTTACTGGGGCCTCCAGGTCGACTTACACGCAGGATGTGATAATGGGGTTACACTTTGCATAGAGGCAGTCCATCATGGAATCGAGTAGGGATAGTTTGCGCTGGACCGTGTGACTGATAAAGTTGGTATCGACGAGGACGTTGTAAGGCGGAACGAGGGCTGTGTTGTGCTGGAAGAACATGTTGCTGGGCATCTGAGGCGCTTCTCGGATAAGCTCGCCGTTGATGGTCTTCTTCTCCTTCTCCTTCTGAGCCAACTCGGCCTTGAGCTTGTTCTCCTTTAGTCGGGCATCGCGGCGGCCGATAACTCGCTTCACCTGTTGCGATTTGTGGTCAGCATCGTGTTGGTGTTGAAATTTGGGCAACTTTTGCGCCGCTTATCGATAAGGATGCGCACCTCTGCGAATTTGCGAGTCTTTTTCTGGACACCCATGGCTGGTCGTCACTTAGTTGAGTCGATGAGCTGAGTCGCAAGCGCTTGAGTGGTTTGTAGCAATTTTTTTGTCTTGAATCGTCGCCGTGCCGTGGGTTTGGGGGGTATCTTTGGTGGTATTTTTGCTGTTTGACAGACTCAAAAAGTTATCGCAGACTGACAATTTTGCCGGAGAGAATGAAAAGCGGTGGCAGAAGTGGGGCACACACTCTTTCAAGGTTGCAACGCACGGACCATGATTACTGGTGCTCTCGACGCGTCTCTTTTCTTCCAGTCGCGTAAAGTGATTGACATACATTCTCAGGCTTCAGCTGCATCATCAACCATTCTACCACATCAAAAATGCCCGCCCAAAAACCCGAAGAACTTGGCGAATCGTCCAACTCCGCCTCAAAGGCAGCTCTCAAAGCCTCTACCAATGGTACCCCAAATTATGAACTCCCATGGTATGTCTCCTATGTCTCTTTTGTACCTCTTCGAATCACTCACTCATTGTTGCTAGGGTGGAAAAGTACCGACCGGTTTTCCTTGACGATGTCGTCGGCAACACAGAAACGATCGAGCGACTAAAGATCATTGCACGAGAAGGAAATATGCCCCATGTGATTATCTCGGGTATGCCAGGAATTGGAAAGACCACCAGTGTCCTATGCCTTGCCCGGCAACTGTTGGGTGAAACGTACAAGGAGGCGGTCCTAGAGCTCAATGCCAGTGACGAGCGAGGTACATATATTTAAACATCTACAACGAAACAGCCATCTAACAAGTTTAGGTATCGATGTCGTCCGAAACCGAATCAAGGGCTTTGCTCAAAAGAAGGTCACCCTGCCTGCTGGCCGCCATAAACTCGTCATCCTCGATGAAGCTGACAGCATGACTTCGGGTGCCCAACAAGCCCTTCGACGAACCATGGAAATCTACTCCAACACGACACGATTCGCATTCGCCTGCAATCAGTCCAACAAGATCATCGAGCCCCTACAATCACGATGCGCTATCCTGCGATACGCCAAGTTGACGGATGCTCAGGTTGTGAAGCGGCTGATGCAAATCATCGAGGCGGAAAAAGTCGAGTACAGTGACGATGGTCTAGCGGCATTGGTTTTCAGTGCTGAAGGAGACATGCGACAAGCTATCAACAACCTTCAATCTACATTCGCTGGTTTTGGTTTCGTTTCGGGCGACAACGTCTTCAAGGTTGTCGACTCCCCTCACCCTATTAAGGTGCAGGCCATGCTCAAGGCATGCTATGAAGGCAATGTCGATTCTGCGCTGGACACACTTCGAGAGCTATGGGATTTGGGTTATTCGAGCCACGACATTATTAGCACTATGTTCAAGGTGACAAAAACGATCCCTACGCTGAGTGAACATTCTAAGCTGGAGTTTATCAAGGAGATTGGCTTCACGCATATGAAGGTACTCGAAGGTGTGCAGACACTGCTCCAGCTCAGTGGATGTGTCGTTCGGTTATGCAAGATCAACATGGATTCCAAGCGTTTTAGGGCATAGGATCTAGGTCGGATGAGTATCGGCATGGGTGCATAATTGGCGTTGGAGTTGAAGGTATCTGTCTGAGTAAGTGAGGGAAAAGATGACAAAGAAATGTGATTTAAACTACACGGACGACTCGATGGTCATCTCTTTCTGTGACATATGTACGCCCTGATACCCTGAGCAGTTGCAGTCAAGCTTTTCAATTACATGTTGATCAATACCAAATGTGATCACTTTCCGGATCCCTTAATGTATTCCTCCTCATACCGTTCCCATTTAGCTCTGTCTCCCTGTATCCTCCGTTGCATCCTCACTTGGTGCTCATATGCTCTGAGTCGCGAGTCTGCCTCAATCATGGCTCCCGGCACCATACCGCACATTTGTAGATACCTTGGCGTAGTTAGTATCGACAGAGTAGACAGCTGAGAATCATCCCTACACTTTGAATTGAACCGTCATTGATCGATACAAGGGCGACCATACGTAACCAGCAGCACCCAGTATCGCAGCGCCAGCTCCCCATTTTAGAGCACCTGAAAGACCTCCTCTGGCAGCTTCCCAGGCGGCATCGTTGGCCTCGTCGCTTTGCATCGCATCGTGAGGGCGCATGATGACGGATTGATCGGATCTTTACGTTTGTACAATGCCTCTGAGCCCTTGTTCCTGGGGGCCAATGGAGTGGGACCAATTAACCAAGCAATTGCAAGACGAGAATAGTAAAAAAATCCTTAAAAAATGTCAGACGATATGTTTGTGAGCTTGCACACGAGCAGAGAATCCCGAAGCCCGGGCAGTTCCGCTTCCATGACACACTGGGCTTCACCGAGCGTGGCGCGAGCTCTCACCAGCCACACCGAGCCCCATTTCCTCGGCGAAATACCGGCCCCGACCCCCTGCCCCGCTATAGCGGATTGCCCATTTATTGGAATTTTTTCGAGCTGCCACCTTCTCTTCTTCCACATTCTTCTTTGGACCAACATTCTCCGGAAACGAAGATGACACGCAAGCAATAACGATGATTGCTTAGTTGCCTGGTGCCGCCGAGTCCCGTGCTTCTTCCTTTTCTTCTTAAAAACACTCTCTGGATCTACCAATTGTTTTCTTTTCTTCCTGGTGTGGAAAACGTGCTTTTGATTCAGCTATTGTTTTTACCTGCTACTACTTACCACTCACTACTTGTCGCATTTGAGCAAAGTTGCCCAAGATGGCTGACAACGTCATGGCCGCCTACTGGGAACTCCCATTTGTGTCTCGGTAAGTTATTTTGCACTTCGCTTGTACCTAAGTGCATCTTACTAACTTCTCTTCAGAAACCTTCTTACTGCTATCGTGTTGACCTCTATTGGCTGCATCGTTGGGCTACTGCCAACAATGTCATTGATTCACCACCCCTCTTATCTCTGGATGGTCCCTCCCCAGATTTGGCGCCTCGTAACATCCTTCTTCATCGAGCTGCAGCCAATCAGTCTGCTTTTCAACTCGTTTTTCCTCTATCGCTACTGCGTTCAGTTGGAAACGGGAAACCCACGTTTCCCTCGCAAGGTCGATCTCGTCTATTACATACTATTTGTTTCCTCCGTAATCCTGGTAAGCTTTTGTCTATACACCCGTGCCATGCGATTCTCTTCGTCCCTTTCAAAAACCCCCTCATATATCTGCCCGGATAGTGCTTTGCCTCTTCAGCTATCACGGTTCCTGGAAATGAGGAAGATCACCCCTGCACTTCGGATCACCCATCATTCGCATTTCCGGGTTGGTCTGCGGTGCAGGCATGGTGGGATGTCTATATGGATGGCTCGTGTGACTCCCAATTCACTCGAGTGATTTTTTAGCTCCCTACATCTCTATATCATAGCAATAAAACATTTTATATCCCGTACCCGCACCCGTATGTCTTGTGCCGTACCGAGGTTAACGACGTCGCTAGATGATCGACTACCTTGCCGGTTTAACGAGCTTCATGTATATGAACGGTCTCATTCTTGCCATGGTGTATACCACGACCCAGGACCAGCGAGGCCAAAAGACCCAGTACATTGTCCTTACCATTCCGGCTCAGGCTCTGCCGTTGTGCATGATTGTTGTTACTGCGCTCATGGCAGGGCCAAACAAGGCGCTGGTTGAGGTTGAGGGTCTACTAGCAGCTCACCTGTACGACTTTCTCACTAGAATCTGGCCAGAATTCGGTAACGGCCCTCGACTTCTGAGGACCCCTGCCTGGCTTGAGCGTCTCGTACAAACACCTAGGGTGACTTCTAGAGGGTTTGGTACTGCTGTTCGACCTGGTAACTCCGCCTCCACCGGTAGCAGCACTGGCGTCAACACAGGCCCCTTGCCGGACTCGTGGCGGACTCGTGGCCGCGGCCACCGACTGGGCTGAAACATGCTCATCATCCATAGTCACTGCGATACGTGTACAATAAGTTAGAGAAGAATAATTATCGCTATGAACTCCTGTGTCCTGCCGTGTGTATCATACTGATCTAGAGGGCACATAGCCCGGATATAGCTTTCTTAACCAAAAAAAACTCCATGCTTGAAACCCGACACATCCGTAAACCCATTGCGCATCCATTCTATATGAATATGTGCTATCATCCATAAACGCGACTGTTGCCACTCAACATGGGAGAATTGTTTGCCTCCCGTCTTTTCAGATACTCGTCACTGAATCCCGCAGGAATTTCTTGCGCCAGGATTTGTCCGCCTCCCAGGGGCTTGTCCTGGAATCTAGGATCCAGTACAGCAAGGGGCTTGGAGATCCTCAGTTCACGTGATGGGTCGTTGTCAACTGCAGAAATCGGCGTGGCTTCCAACAAGTTGAGTTGTGGTGGTGCCTTTTTCTTTGGGATCGAGAGCTTGGGGAGAGAGGGGAATGCAAAGTTTGGCAGCTTTGGCTTATGCGTCTCTGGTGCTGGTATTGGTGCTGGTGGGTTGACAGCAACCACTAGCTGTGGAGCAGGAGAAGGATTGCGGCTCCCAGCAAGAGAACTTATCGCGCTCTCAGAGGGTGTCTCTGTGGCCTGTCGAGAATCGACATTGGGGCCTTCGGCAGCACTGAGATAGGTCTGGAGAGCGTATGAATCAGGGGCGTTCGATTTCACGTTGCGAAGGCCTGACGGAGATGCTTTGGGCTCCGGCAGGCGACTGACGACCCGAGGAATGTATGCAGGGTGCGTGGGGAGGGCACTGTTAGGTGCGTTGCTCTTTGAGTGCGGTGCATAATGGTAAGTAACAGGCGTTCCCGTACCCTTGTTCTCGAAGGCATCATAGTACTCTGCGTTGGATAAATTTCGCCCATGGCCCCCGAAGTGAGTGGCACTGATAGTTGATACAGGACGCCCTTGATGGTCGGTAAAATACGAAGACTTTTGGATACCGTACATTGAACGGTCGTTCATTGGGGCATCTGGTGGTGGTGACTCGATCTTGATTGCTGCTCCATGTCGCTTTCGGCTTCGGCGGCAGTACATGAAGAGAAGCCAAGCAAGACCAGCTACGCCTAAACCGCACCCAACGGCAATACCCACGATAGTTCCGGTAGTCATGGAACCGACAGGAGCACCATCGTCACCTGGGAGTGTCTCGTTGGTGTTGGGATCGGTGATGTTGATAAGTGAGGTTGTAAAAAGTGTCCCACTGAGGCCGATAATATCTCCGTTCTCAGGTTCCTGAACACAGCCCGCTTTCAAGGCCACCAGAACTAAGAATATGTTAGTAGTTGGTCTGGGTGAAGAAAAAGTAAAGATTCGACTGACAGTTTGCAAGGTACTTTTGGTTAGAAGTCGATTGCAAGCAACCAATACACTCTTTGTAGCTGGAACTCTTGATAATAGAATTGTTGGCCTCGCAATAGTCGAACTGGTTATCGTTGTTGGACTTTAATAGAGATGTCTTAAGAGCATCTTCGAGGGATCCGCAGGAGGCATCGATGTTGCAAGGGGAGTTGATGGTGCCCGAGTCCCCTGCATCAGGGTAGGAGTAAAGGCAGACGTCAAAGGCATATCGGACATTATCTGTAGCACGAAGTATCAGTCAACTGGCCGGAATAAGAACCATTTTTAGAATGTGACTTACATAAGAACCAGTGCACATCGCTCTCTTTTCCCCTCGTAGTTTCACTCTTCTGGAGACAATTGAGGCAGTTCTTGAACCTGATACCGTTCCCTGAATCCGAATACTCTTTATCCTCACACACAATATCGGAAGAATTTGTTGCGGAGCCTCTGAAGTCGGATGAAGTTGAGTTTGAACCGTCCGAGCACAGAGCCGCGCATTCAGAGTCGGGTGTGAATTGAAGGGCGTGGGTGGTAGAGGTGAGAAGGAGTAGAATCGAGGCCTTGAGGCCTAAGCAAAGGCCGACCATTTTCAACCCAGGTAGTTAAAATGTGACGCGGAAGGATATGGATGCAATAAACTCGAGTTCCTGGAAGTGGAGCGGGAATTCGAGATGGTTTAGTTCGAGCTGCTCAGCATGACAGGCCAGGTTGAGAAGCCTCGCAGCTCTGTGGTGGATTCGGTGTCAGAAGTAAGTCCTGTATGTAATATGATGATCGAAGTAATCGTAGATCAAACCACGTCTGCTTCAAACCGAATTGCTGGATAAGAACCAAGAAAACAAATGGAGGAGAGGACCACCACCTTTGAAACGGACATGTGGGTGCCATGACTGTTTTATTCCAGCTGGACAGGATCTGATATGCAGCCCTGCAAATCCAAGTCGGCTGCAGTCAGACATACCTTGGCTGCTTGATCATCCATAATTAGATATCATAGGTATGCTTTGCTAGCTGGCTGGTTGTCTCATCCTTGATAGATCGCAGTGGGCCATATCTTGAGCTACACGATCATAGGACGAACTGTTGCTAAGATGGGGGAGAGAAGTGCAAGTATGGGTAGAGTGTGTTGTGGCCGAGAATAGAACGGCCCATGTCGAAACGTACATGTCTAGCCAATGGCTAGACTAGCATTGAGTCGTCCTAGTGGAACAACTCTAAGAGCAGTCCAATCACGAGCCCCAACAGGCATTTGCGGCGGTTAAAGACGACTCAACGCAAGGGTCCCGAGAAGCCACCTACAAATCAAGTCGTCGGGAGAGGCTCTGCAGACGCCGGCCGCCTGTGCGGCCAGTTTCTCCACCTGCCTCAAAAGCTCAAAAACTCTCAAGGCTCCTTAGCATTGTCGATTAATCCCGGTACTTGTCAGCATGCCAGGGATCGCCTTCATGGGATTCAACACAAGCGAATCTAATTTCCCCGCAGCCTGCATTGAGATTTGCAGTGAGATCTACCTGCAGGGACAGCTTGTGCTTTGCCATTTCTGCAGGATAGTCCTTCATCCTCACTCACAACGCTTGATCAGCAACAGCTCATGACCTTTACAAGAATCAACTATCCGCAACTTCACCCAACCTCCCCACCGCACCAAGTCAGCTCGGCTATTTTAGCCCAGATTCAAGGACAAGCAAGATCTGGACTAACAACGCGGTAGACGCCCAAGCTGCCGCAAGCGCGCTTGGTCCCACTATTGGACCGACCCTGGATGGCTCTCCTGGCGCCAACATGTGACCAGGGGCGGAATGTGATAGTGATATAGACTGCATGTTAGAATGCAGAGGCTTTCGGGTGGTGGGGCAAGGGTACTGATTCCTTCTTTGAGGCGCCAGTGGCTGGTTTTCTTTGCTGTCAACCTAATGTCATTCTCGTTCGATTTTCACACTGATAAACACTCTAGCTCTAGTAGATATAGATAGCCCGGCTTACTTCCCCAAGATCGCCAAGTCAGATTCTGGATAGTCGCTGAAAATACCGAAAGGGCCGACATGTCGGATAAATTCGGTGCCTCCCACTCCGATGACACTGTGGGTTCCCACTGTGCTTACCCTATACAGCCCGTCGATTGCCACGGGTCTCCTGAACTTTGCGATTATACAAACTTTACTGCCATAATATAAATATCGCAACCCGATTGTGGGCTAAAACATTTAGTCGTCATTTGGTGTAAAAAGGTCTTGGTCACCGATGCGGTTGGCTTTGTAAGTTCAAAGTACTACTAGGTGCACTGTACGAAAGTCGCGTGTATGTTATTTCAACCACATGACACACATAGACAAGCACGAAGGAACAAAGCACATAGTGTCATCCCAATGTTGTGAATTTATTTATGTTTGAATTCGCTGCTTTGACCAGAAATAAAAAAACATAATTAGTTGTCTGCGTGTACACAGGTACTCGGACAATATCCATCCACCTTGACATTCTGCAACAGCTTGGGACATTGTTTGCAGGCCACATTAACGCCGGTGCAGAAATTCAAACACCAAAGAGTTAGTTACCACGAGGATTTACGCATATGGTTGGAGCGTTGTTTCGAAACGTCCCGACCGCACACGTGGTTCAATGCATTGATGTATCTTCCATTGCATCACTGAACGCATACTTACGTATAGAGTATAAACGGGTTGAAACGCCGAGCAAGGTCTTGTGGCCTCCTTCCCAAACAGAACCCGTGTGGAAATATTGAGGCTGACATAGCCGAAGTCGCATTGATTTAGATGGCACGAGGCTTATTGATTGAGTTGTGAGGAGCTTGGCCGATCTACGCTACCTGAAGACTTGTGGATCACTGGCACAGGAAGCCGAGACCGCGTCGTATCAAGCATACATCGTATGAGTGGCCTGGCAGATACTTAGTCCTGAGTAGGCACCCTCATCCAAGAGACGAATTTGTAAAATGCCTTGTTGAGTGCGAAGGGCGCTTCATGGAATTCAGCTAACGAGGCCACCATACCATCTTATTGGGCCTTTGCGCCCAAGCGCGCGGGCGGTACATATATCAAGTTGAGCCTGATGGATCGTCTGGCCAGTTGTACCCGACGTCGCATCGTGCGTTGAGGCATGTGGTGGTATTTGCGTTGTCATGTCGGCGTAGTGACCGTCATAGCCGCCATCCAGACGTTGCCGTAGAAGAACGGCGATTTCGGCCTCATATTTGGTCTGTCTAAAAACAACGAAGGCACTTCGTAGTACAGGGATTCAAATCAACTGCACATACTAGCCTCTGCTTCCATACTCCTATGCCTGTACCGTTGGTACCGTCTCAAGTGACCGTTGCAAAGTCAAAATGACACCAAAGTAAACTGTCGGGGCTTCTACCCCGGTTGCAGTCTCCTCTGTTTACCACGCTGAAAATCTCCGACCTGGGCCCTTGCAGACAGCCATCTGGACGACGAACCAACACATGGTGCGATCCGACGAGTGAGGTCAGACCGACCCTTGAAGATTCCCAGCCATTGGATCAAAGTATCCCCAAAGCTCCATGCCCAGGGTAATCTGTGCTCAAATTGTTCAAGTGGATTTTTGACGAGAGGTTGTCACGCCGTCACTCACATAAGTAGCGTCATAAAGTGGGCCAGTTAAACGAGCGGACCGCCCCGCGCTGGGCTAAATGAGGCAAGGAGGATTCAGGGTGTGCGGGTGAAGAGTTTCATACCCTTGATGACGGCCCAGCCCAGCGGTTAATGCCTGTTGGTAGTTGGTTAGAATCTACACCACAGGGCTTTGGCTCCTCTCACCGTTGCTGTTGGTGTTGCCATTATCATTGCACACAGATTGTTTGTGGCCGTTGAATGGCTTGAGTGGTTCCAGCAGACTGGTGCATCCCAGCCCCCCAAGCCATCGCCCCAATATACCGGACAGGGCCCATCCCATTGCATTGCTTCTGTCGCACTTCGATTGTTCTCGTTTCCCCATATTCGGTAACTGTGTTGGTTGTTGGTTGTTGGTTGTGTTTGTTTCGCATCTGCATTCTCTTTATACGTTATTTCAGCTTCATTTTTTGTTCCTTTTTCGGAAGTGGACTGTCGAGCTCTTTGAGGCTTCAAGCCCGAGCATAGTTGGCCTTGGTTCAACGGAGGAGACGTGCTGTCGTTGCGGGGTTCGATCAAAACCGCCGAGATGAGGATCGGGTGTTTACAGTTTGCGCCCCAGGTGGGAGATGTTAACAATAACTTGAATCGCGCGGATTCAGTTTTGTCCAAAGCAAACCCAGACGATCTTGATCTTCTTGTTCTGCCCGAGCTGGCTTTCTCCGGTATTGTTGCTTATCAGCCCGACCGCGACTTCTCGCTGACCATTTTCAAGGGTACAACTTCAAGTCGTTACAAGACATCGCTCCCTTTCTCGAGTACTCCGGCTCCGGCATCACGTCCCTCTGGGCCAGGACCATCGCCCTCAAGTACAACTGCGTTGTTACTGTTGGCTATCCTGAAAAAGTCGACATTTCTGCGCAATGGCCAGCGAATCCTGAATATTACAACTCCACCATCGTTGTCAACGCAGAAGGCGAGACAATAGCAAACTATCGCAAAGCTTTTCTGTACTATACCGACGAATCATGGGCTCTAGAAGGCAATGAAGGGTTCTTTGAAGGCTACATCACTGGCCTTGGTAATACCTCAATAGGAATTTGTAAGCTCTCTCAGTTCTCTCACCCTCGATCTCATATCACTAACAGCTTCGCAGGCATGGACCTCAAGTATATGCAGCACTTGTCCGCCTGATATTTGAAACAACTGCTAACTCATAAACAGCCCATATAGGTATGAAGCACCATGGAATGCGTTCGAATTTGCCTTCCATGTCCTCGAATCGGGATCAAACTTGGTTATTGTATCCATGGCATGGATGACCAGAGAAGAACCGCGCAAGTTCACGCGCATGCCCAACGAACCTGACATGGAAACCCTCACCTACTGGGTCACACGGCTAGAGCCTCTGATTCGTCAGGACACCAGGGAAGAGATCATTGTTGTCTTCTGCAATCGATGTGGAAACGAAGACGATGTACTCTACGCTGGTACTAGTGCTGTAATCGGCGTTTTGGACGGCGAGGTAAAGGTTTATGGTCTGTTGGGGCGAGGAGAAAAAGAGCTCCTTGTCGTGGACACAAACGAAAAGCCTTACGCAAAATTGGTTCATCGATCTATCTCAAGTCGAGACGGCTTGACAGAAGTCCGAGGGAAGCTCGAAAAACAACACCAACAAGACAGAGGCATTGGAAGCACCGACCAGAACACTCTTGAATCTGCCACCGATACTGGGAACCATAAGGAAAGCCAGCAGCCGCCTAATGATCAGGACACCCTGAATTCTCAAACATCGCGATCTAAGGTGGCCGCTCACCCTTTCGACCGGGAGCTTCCATTACGGTCAAGACTTTACCAGGGACTACATAATGATGCGCCTCAAAAATTGCACATGTCGACAGCCACTGCCCCACAAGAGCTTGACCTTGCGAAATCGCAGTCCATTCGTTCTCCTGGAGCAGAGACTCTTGGTGTTCCTACACCGTCTGCTCCTAGTCCAACTCCTTTGGCTCTTCGACCACGACTCATCATTCCCGAATCGCCACGGTCTGTTATGCACCAAAGCCCACAGGAAGTGCCTCATACTGCCACATCTCTAAGATCAGACAGATCGATCCAGTCGATCGACTCGACCATTTCTGCTGCTTCAGTTAGCACTGTCCGATCAAATCATCGTCCTCCCGAAGACAGTACTCCTTATCCAGACAGTGCAATCCCTACTGCGCATCCATCAAGCTTTTCTAAACTGAGGAGTCGGCTGTATGGCTCCGATTTGGCCATCTCAGATGAGAACAATTATACTAGCCCAAAATCGGATTTTGATCAGATGTCCGAAACAGCACGCTGGCTTTGGAATCCACCAGAGACCGTTGTCGCTACTCCTGCTTCAGCAAGCTGGGTTGACGAGACACCAGTTGGGAGAAAGCCAAGAGCGTTCCCTTGGTCGAACATTAAGACCGATCCGCGCCCTCAGAGCACGGATACGGTGAAAAATGGTAGCAGGCTCGCTTCCTTTCTACAAGACTCTAGAGGCTTCGACTCTCAAACACCTTTGAGTCATACTTCGTCAAACTTGACAAATGGAACGATTATCTCAGATTCATCGTTCACCTCCCAGCGAGCTACGACACCTTCGCACAGAGTGGACCCGTCATCCAAGACAACATCTCCACGCAAGTCTGAGCGATCTAGTCGTTCCAGGGCATATGAGCGAGCCCGATCAAGCAGCAGACATCATGGGAGTGCTGGTACAGAAAGCTCACAACGACTAGCGACGAGGTCACAACAATCTAACTCAAGAGATATCCGGACAGATGGGTATCGTCAGGAGTCTGCCACCGGAACCTCAATAGATCAGCGGCTTACGTCGTCAAAGGCCCGCAATCGTAGTCGTCAAGGCTATCAAGAATCTTCAGACTTCGCTAAGGACGACATTATGATCCCTATTATCGCAAGCCCAAGCATTCTTCCAAATAGCGAACATAGGCAACAACGGTCTGCACCAAGAACGAGCCGTGATCAACGAAGCGGCTCAATCACCAACCCAAATGAAGACTCTACCAGGACTGGGCGTCATCATTCTGGTTCTATGACTGCTGGAGGTGATTTACTTCCACATGGCTCACGAGCGGCTAGCCGTGGTCGTACACCTGGACCCAGGGTTTTACCAACTGGACAATCTGCAGAAGTATTCCAGCCTCCACTTCGATCGCCTTCCACAGACTCTACCCGAAACGCAGTACTCCATAGCCGTGCTGATCACCCTCAGTCACGCAGCAGTCAGTCACGTAGCAGGCAGAGCCGGTCTAGTCGAACCTCGACTAGACATCAGTCACGACACCGATCTCAAGATCATAGAGGGGTAAATTTTGAGAGGTTCGAGGCGGTTGTTTGTCCATCATGCCCTGTACATGGTCGATCTACCTCAAATGGCGCTCAAAGTGTTCCACTTCACTTGGCAGTAGATCCCTTGCCTCAGCGAGGCCACTCTGCCGATCAAGTTGGGCTTTCAAACCACTCTTATCCAGAGCATGAAGTTCTCCAACCAATCCAAGGGCTTGAAGAGTTGGAGATGCTGAGGAGATACCGCGAGGATCAATCCGATAGTGTATTTACCCCTGCTTCAAACTTCAGTGAAGTATTTGAGCAGAGCGACCGCAGCTCCTCAGCTGCGACTTGGGACACGAGCTCACCAGAGAGGTCACCAAGCACTCCCTCATACTTCAATCCAGCCCAGACACCTAGGGCCATGGTCTTTGCTACAGACGACTCTGACATTGAGGGGCTACCAGGTGGCGGCCTCAATGGCGAGACTATCCCTTCCAAGGCATCCTCAGCACCTGGGCAGCCGCCCACAACCGTTGCTGCATAGTGTGGAATCTTTCTGTAAGACCACCATCAGCCCCGACCAACATTCGCCGCATTTTATTTTGTATGAAAATCTCTATTGCGAGCGTGTCATTTCCTTTCCTATATCATCAGATGGTGTTTTATGAGTGGGAACTGGGCGAGGATATGGGGTTATGTTTACGGGTATCTGTTGTAGGTAAATGTTATACCATCGATACTGGGTGCTTTTGAGTTAGGTGCCGCATATTTTTTGCTTGCTACTTGCATTACATTCCACGTTACGTGAATTCGTCAACTGAGTCGCTCTTTAATGATCAGGAACCTACATGATGCGACCCTATAGGGAGTGGTGGAGCGATTGTAAGGGATTTAGATAGGTAGATACCACCGACGCATTACGCCATGAATCATGATAGCATGTTACATTAGGTCAAAAATTGTACTTATAAGTGCTGATTGAGGAAACAAAATCCTATCATGGCCCCCCTTGTCATGAATGCGTTCAAATCGATATTCCCTACCAAAGTCGCCCACTGCTGCCCCCCTCCCCAACCTTAACCCATTGTATGAAAAGAGAAGGGAAAGTCCGTACATATGTATTATGTGAATTCAATATAGCCCTCGACGTGCTTAAATAAGCTTCCTCGAAGACCGCCCAGGCATATCTGGCGATACCTTCATCTTGAAACGGTCTTGGGTAGTATGGACCGCTCTCCATGAACGCCTCAACTGCTTTGACCACGCCTTCTTTGCTCAATGATATCGATTGGGTCTTTTGAGAGTTGAACATCCAGACGGAAACTTGATGGGGATTTGTAGGGGCCATTCTCCGCGATTGCATCGCAGGAGGACTTCTTCGTGGACCGCCCAGCACAAACTTGACGCCTCTTGCATCTGTCCACGCAGCCCAATGCATAGTCGCGAGGGCAATTGCCATATCCCTCAAAATTGTGAAGTAGAAAGTCTTGTTGAGATCCAACGCAAGCATGTGGTTGAGGTGAAGGTCGAAGTCTAGTCGTGAGCGGTCTTCCGAGTGTTGAGCTTTGCCGTTCATGGAACCAAAGTATAGATGAATCAGGCAAGCGTCGTTTGCTGCGTTATCCTTTGCCTGAGCCTTGTTACGGTTGCCGCAAAAGGCGTGCAGTAACGAGTGCTGAATACTGATAGGAACTGGCGGGATTCTTTCTGCTAACAGCGCATCGGTAGGGAATTCTAAGAATGGCCTGGCTGTCTCTTCAAGCCCTGTGTCGGTCCAAAACTGAGGATTGTCTCTCGACACATAACCCTTCACCAGAGTCAAATTGACACCAGTAACGTTGTACCTGATAAAAATGTCGAATATGTGCTTGGACACATTATAGTTGTGCCAAAGTTCTTCTGAGGAAGGGTCTCTTGCAAGCTTGATGGCCATTAAACCGTTGTTCAAGGCAAATATCACGCTACTTTCGCCGGTCCCGATTTCTTCACATTTGGCTGGAGGATATTTGAGTCGAATGATGCTGTGACATGTGGGCGTTTCGGAATACTGGTACAGCGCCTCGAGTAATGCTGTCCCGAGGTCTATCTTGAACGTACCCCCAATAACGGTGTAGGAGGTAGAAAGGTCTGGCACACTATTGTAACTCTCAGCCATGATAGCAGCTTTTGTCGAACAAATTGGCAGGTTAAAAGGTCAACGGTCTCAAATATAATTGTAAAGAGGATCAGTTTGAGCAGAAGCATGGCTTTTGTGGCTATTATATTGTTCTGCTGTACAAAGTTTTGGGATCTGTTTACATAGCTGTGAGTTCTTACTGGAAGTCGACCGAAAGTAGGCTTTAACGCCGAGTCAACACTGCTGAAGGTTCGATACCTCCCCCCTTGAGGAACCGAGACCGTGGACAATTGAGTCTATTATTTCAGGCTTTAAGCATACTCATTCTCAAACAATGTCGGCCCTTTTCAGTGAAAAATAACATTGTCATTGAGCATATTCGAACGACACATATGCCTAGACTCAGGTCGCTGTATTGGAAGTTCAAAATGTGATATCGTGATACTTACTTCAATGTCAAATTATAGAGTTTCGTATACGGAGAGAATCCGGTCGAGTCTGGCGTTTAAACAATCGGCGGCCCGAAAGTGGGGCCGAGAACACGGTCTTGGCTGGTTCAAAACAAAGACTTGTTGGGCTGGAATAACTACTTTTAGTGTTAATACAGGATTTTCTTTGTCTACAGGAGTAGGTTTGAATAAAGGTTCAGAGCAATATGTATATGTTAGCTCATTACCCAAAGAAAAGTGCAAGGGTCGAGACCTCTCTACAACGCAACGTCTATTCCTCGAAACAAACTATTCCTTTAGCGTAGCATACAGAAACTAGTCTGTGATTTTATATGATCTTAATTAACGTTTGGAAAGGGAAAGCGGAAAAAACTCGTGTCAATCATGAAATCTACAGGTTCGATCATATTTCGAAAAAGTATGTACTAAGAGACCAAGTTGCTCTACGCAACAAGCCACCAAACATGTGCCGAAAATACGGAAAACGGTATGATACGAGGCTATAGCAAATGAATGTCAGTCAGCTGCAAGCACTTCCTTGAGGAATCAAAAACCTTTGGCCCCCATCCCGCAGAGCAAAAGCCGGTGGAGGGCGCTAACAGGGATCAGATTGGCTGAGCAGGGCTGGGCGATCGATCATTGAACGTGTAGCCGCCGGAGCTAGTGTGAAAGACGAGGGGTCCTTGCAGCGTAGCTCGGATAGGGTTGGCGGTTGTCGTGATAGCGACTGTGAGTGGTTGGTTCCCCTCATGAATCGACCTCTCAACACCATCCGCACTCGAGACTGGGGTCAAGGAATACACCGCGTCCGTTGATGCCGACCAATCCTGGCAGGAAACAAGGTCGTTTCTCAACGCAAACTAGCTGTGACTGGCGCTGAGAACCCATGGAATCACAGCTCGAGGATGTGGAGGCTGGGAAGAAAAGAGGTGGGACTTTGCCGTGCTGGATTGGATGCGCTTTATCACTATGCGCCTCTGTAACCATAGCGGTGCGGTTGGTCGTGTTTGTCACCACGCCATCTCAACTCATCACTCGCATCATTCACATCGTCTTACCTCTTGGAACTAATTCTACAATACAATCTTGGATCTGTAACCGCGCTGCAACAGCAGATTTCCCCATCATCGCCTCATCTCCCGCGCCGCGCCGCGCCAGGCACAAGAAGCGCCGTACTGTAGCAGTTGGCATATGTCACACATCTCGCGGCGCCTGTGCGTTCTGAGAGCTGATCAAGGTTGATATAAGAGTGCGGCCGATCGTCACCCGGCCCCCAAGAACCCCTCAAAGGCGGCAAATCTCGTCCTACTGCGTGTGCGGAATAAAACTCAGCATCACCTATCGTCTTGACTGGGCATGTAACACAGCGGACCCATCCCTCTCGTCGGGCTCCGTTCTCTTTACTTTGGTTTCCCATCTGCGGCCCCATACAGACCTGTTTCTGATTTCGCGACTCACGGCTAACAACATCTCGACCTTGAAACTTGCCGTGCGCCTTCACCAACGATGCGCGGCCTAACTTTGATAACGACAGGCCTAAGCCTACTTAGTCCAGTTGCTGCAATTCTCGTCGCAGACAATTCACCCTGCGGAACAGTATGCGGTAACGTTCTCGACGCCACTACCAACGACGACGTCGTCTGTCAAGAAGGCGACTACACAAGCGGTTCAGGCATCGTCTTCCAACAATGCCTCACATGTGAACAGAGCAGCGACTATAGCACCAAGGACAATCAAACAGACCAGCAATACTTCCTTTGTAAGTTGATGCCCTTGAGGTGTACCTCGTAAGGCATACTAATAACCTCTAGACAATCTTCGTTACGCAACTTCGTACTGTTTATTCGGAATCCCCGATAATAAAAATACCATCAACACACCTTGTCTGACCTCGTACGAGCTTTTGCCCTTACATACTCAAACCTTTGCTAATGTGCAGATAGAAAAGCATGTGGGCCGTTCCGCGACGCTATCGTATACAAAAACCTATCATCAGAAGTCGATGGCTATGACTACTGCGATACTTGGCCTGTGAACGACACAGCTGACTTCGATGGATGCACAGAGTGTCTCCAAGCAGGCGACAACCATTTCATTGCCAATTGTATGTCTGCTCCTATCATTGTCCTCCAGTTCAACAGCTAACCACTAGTAGTCATCACTGTCCTTCAAGCTGGATGCGAACAAAAGCCAGTGCCTGGTATTCTGGTCTCCACGGATGGAGGCGTATTTTCAAGAGATAACGTTAACGTCACGGAGCCAACACCTGTTGCTTCCGTAAATCCGGAATGGTTTGACAACGGACCTCTGACTATTGAAGCCAAGGTCGGCATCGCTGCTGGAGGAGTGGTCGTGATCTTGATCATCGTCGGATTCATCATCATTTGGCGAGGTAGGAGACGCAGAAGGGCATTCCTCAGCATGCTGGAAACCAAACATGGCAATTCCTGGCCGACTCCGCTCACGATTCCCCGCGAGACGCGCGACACTCCCCTCAGTCAGAAGCCGTTCAGAAGCTGGGATGAATCGCCAGTTAGTATTCGATCCGAGCAGCCTTTTCCTCACCATGTATCACCATATGCTTCGCAGTATAGCAGCCCCGTCAGCGCAACAGAACTCAAGCTCGCCCACTGGCCAGTCATGGCCCCGAACCAGCAGACAACTGCGATGATGCAAAGCCAGTCGCCTTTCCCGCAGATGTTCCCTTCAATGTATCAGCCAGACCCGAGCAACTCTCAGATTGGAGTTGCCCTGGGTGGAGATGACTCGTCCCTCAACTCGGCGAACTCAAAGGGCAAAGGACGCCAAGGAGAGGAGTACGAGATGACACCTGTCGAAAACCCTCATGCGGGCATTGGAATCTATCAATATGGCAATGAAGGGTCCAGTCGAACATCGATGCCTCAGCCAGGATACTTTCCAGAAGGAGTCACGCATATGAATCAGTCTTATGAATACCCAAATCCAGCGAACGGATATTACGACGATCATCAAAGAACGGGGCGTTAGTTGAAGAGCTGATGATGCCTGAGCTTGACATGTGAATTGTCGTTCGTTTTTCTTCTTAGCTTGGCGTTGGGGATGGGGATACCATTATTATTGATGTGAGACGACTTGAACTGAACCGTATATTATTTAGCTAAACTGCAAACCCTCACGATGTTTGGAAATACCGGTAAAAATCTTGCCGAAACGAAGGATATAGAACCTAATAACGAGACTTCTTCCAAATCTTTGACCTATGAGTTTTGATCTAACATCTAAACATACCTAAAACAGTGATGAAAAAAGTCAGCAAAGTAGCTCTGGTGTGGCTGATGAAATTATGTGGCTGTCGTTGTGGCTTTGAATGTGGCAAGTGGTCACTATGCACCCAAATTAGGCCTAGTGTCCAATTGCCGCCACACACCGGTCGTAGCTTCCTTCCGGCCCCCACAATGAAATCCGGCCAGAGAAAAAAAAATTTGGAAGCTTCCAACCACCAAACACACCGGGCAAGACACCGAGGAAATCAACGACTCGATCCTTCCGTTTCTTCCCTCCTGTCGCATAAAGCACCTGCCGCGCTTGGCCCGGTATATCACACAGATTTTCAAAAAGGAAATCACATTCCAGACAAAATGTCCAAGGACGTCGCGGTTGTGAAGAAGACGACGACGGAGGAGGAGGAGTACACCATCAAGCCTCAGGCGACCACGCCTTCCCTTGACACAAGCCAGTGGCCGCTCCTCCTCAAGAACTACGACAAGCGTGAGTCTCCTCATGGGTTTCTTTATTTCCATCGTCTTTTTGAGGCGCTTGGCGGTTCCCCTGACGCTCAATTGCGGATTTGTTTCGCTTCTTCTCAGGATTTAAGGGCTAACTCGTAATCTTCAAAATTTGCAGTCCTCGTCCGAACTGGTCACTTCACTCCTATCCCCAATGGCTGCTCTCCTCTGAAGCGCGACCTGAAGCAGTACATCAGCTCTGGTGTCATTAACCTTGACAAGCCCTCCAACCCTTCCTCTCACGAGGTCGTCGCTTGGGTCAAGCGCATTCTTCGGTACGAAAAATTCTAATCAAACCGCGTCAATGCGCGCGTGACAACTCGAACATCCACTAACGACAACCGTACAGATGTGAAAAGACTGGCCACAGCGGTACCCTCGATCCCAAGGTCACCGGCTGCCTGATTGTTTGCGTTGACCGCGCCACTCGTCTCGTCAAGTCTCAACAGGGTGCTGGAAAGGAGTATGTGGCTGTCATCCGCCTCCACGACAAGCTGCCCGGCGGCCAGGCTCAGTTCGCTCGCGCTCTCGAGACCCTCACTGGTGCGCTGTTCCAGCGTCCTCCTCTGATCTCTGCCGTCAAGCGTCAGCTCCGTATCCGAACCATTCACGAGAGCAAGCTCATCGAATTCGACAACGACCGTCATCTCGGTGTCTTTTGGGTCAGCTGCGAGGCTGGTACTTATATCCGAACCCTCTGTGTCCACCTGGGTCTCCTTCTCGGTGTCGGTGGCCACATGCAGGAGCTTCGACGTGTTCGCAGTGGTGCCATGGACGAGTCCAAGGGCCTGGTCACTCTTCACGACGTTCTCGATGCCCAGTGGCAGATGGACAACACCCGTGACGAGTCCTACCTCCGAAAGGTCATCTCTCCTCTCGAGACTCTCCTGACTTCTTACAAGCGTCTGGTCGTCAAGGACAGCGCCGTCAACGCTGTCTGCTACGGTGCCAAGCTCATGCTTCCTGGTCTCCTGCGATACGGTTAGTTACACAATGTCACCACACACGCTGCAATTTGCTAATGCAATCTTAGAGTCCGCCATTGAGCACCACGAGGAGGTTGTTCTTATGACCACCAAGGGTGAGGCTATCGCTCTGGGTATCGCTCAGATGTCCACCGTTGAGATGTCCACCTGCGACCACGGTGTTGTCGCCAAGGTCAAGCGTTGCATCATGGAGCGCGACCTGTACCCTCGCCGATGGGGTCTCGGCCCTGTTGCCCTTGAGAAGAAGAAGCTCAAGGCTGACGGCAAGCTTGACAAGTACGGCCGCACCAACGATGCCACTCCCGCCAAGTGGAGCTCCGAGTACAAGGACTTTAGCACCGGCGATGCTTCCGCTGCCGCCGCCGCCGCCGCTGCTCCTCCCACTCCTGCCAAGGCCTCTGAAGCTGAGGACACCCCCATGGAGGAGGCTGCCGCTCCTTCGTCGCCTGCCGCTGATGACAGCAAGGACAAGAAGCGCAAGAAGCACGAGGGCGAGACCGCCGAGGAGAAGGCTGAACGCAAGCGACGGAAGGCCGAGAAGAAGGCGGCCAAGGCTGCTAAGAAGGCTTCTAAGGGCGAGGCTATGGATAGCGACAGCGATTAAGGGAACCTTGACCGTGAGCTTGGGTATGGGCCTAAACCTGAAGGCGGACCTTGATACCCAAGCTGTAGGGTCCGTTGACAAGAGGCGGTCTGCATGCTGTACCATATTCTCGTATTTCGTGCCGTTTTTTGCTACTTGAATTTGTTTTGGGATATAATGGCGTTTGGTTCGAAAATCCTGTTAGGAGTAGATGAAAGGCACTCAATGCAAAGGACGATAAAACTAAAAAAAACAAAACAAAAAGGGCCCCGCTAACGGAGAATTTTCTGGACTATGTGAAAGTGCAGTATGAGTCTGTATCATGTCTCACTACCGTAGTTTATGCTTGTGACCGTTCTGTGTAAGACGTGATGTTGTGTGGTTTGGGAAGCACTGACACATGGCGCATAATGCATCGACCATGTAAGATCGTGGTCGCTAAAAATATGGTGTTGTTGGATCCTGAGCTGAGGCTCCATCGTTTTGAAACACCTAGGAAGGCTGGGCAATGCGTGCGTTGTCATGAGGAAACGGCGAGCTAAGACTACTGTATGTATGATGACTTTTTTTCTGGGTACAAGATAAAGGAGAGTTGAATCAAGGTTCCACAGGTCAGTTAGCACAAGCAAGGAACGTTCTTGGAGTATCTGATACGTAGTATCTAGCTGATGAACCACAGTAACAATCCGCCTACTGCGTTGTTAGTTGCAGATCGCAAGGAACCGGTCTGGGCCAAACGAAACATTGTATGTGAGTGGAAACGTTGAACAAATCAGACTACAGCATCTCATCTCGAGTTGCAGCTGTCCCTGTTTCACAATTACAAGAGTGGGCTGCCACGGCAGCGGCCTCTTCACCCACAAGGGAAATCAATCAATGCGTTACAACTCTATCGACCAACGCATGACACAGCATAAAATGATAGAGGCATATCCTGGCTCGGGCGTTTACTTGGAGCCACCTGACAGACTGGTCCCTTAAATTGGCCCGTAGCATCAAGGACGATCTTAAAATAAACCCTTTGTGAATCATAGGCGCGCAGGTGGTCTCTTTTGTCATGCCTGAGAAATGTATTGGCGTGAAAACAAAGAGGGCCAGGTAGCAAGTGGTTGATGGGGCCCATGTCATGGCCTTGGCGATGATGAGAGTGTGAGGTATAAAGCCAAGAGGCAGGGAGAAACTGGGAGGTTAGTTGTGCGCTTGATCGTCTGTAAGATTGTTGATATCCAGTTCTCATATGGGTCAGTTGTGGTCAAAGAGTCAAAAGTCAACGTCACAGAGTGTTGATCACCAGCCTTCAGCTGCACCTAGACCCAGTGATCGTCCTTTATGACATCGAGATTATCAGGTACCAAGATTGAGGCTCAACTGGACGGTTTATATGCTACGGCCCCGACGTCTCAGAGACTTTGAGTTTGGTCGACACGCCTAACATGTCTGTTTCGTCGAGCCCTTGGAGCCATGCCGTATTCTTTTCTTTCCTTTATCTTTTGAATATTGCCTCGGCTCTACCGGCAACTTCCCTCTCTTCTTCTTTTTCTTCCTCTTCTCATCCAATCACACCGTTCTTGCATCCACCCCCGAAGCAACATATAAGTCGAAGACAAGACGGGTCAGAAACTTTCGAACCACGACTATCAGTCAACTTTCCCGATCCATGTCTCCTTCATGACAGAGACGGCCGTTGGGTCTCATTCGCAACGAGTGGAAGTGGATTTCATATTCAAATTGCCGTGGCAGATGATCCCTTTGGCGAGTGGACTCACCTTCAACAAGATGCCCTCCCAGAGACCGGATGGACGACCGGTAGCAACTACTGGGCGCCTGATGTACGAAGGCTAGGCGACGATTCATACATCATGTACTTTTCAGGAGAGCATCCCGAAGGTCGTCACTGCATAGGCGTTGCGCGGTCGAAGAACAGCACGGGTCCATACACAATGGACCCTGAACCCTTCAACTGCCCGCGAGATGAAGGCGGAGCAATCGACCCGGCCGGCTTTGTCGACGAGTCGACAAACAAGCGGTATGTCGTCTATAAAGTCGACGGTAACTCCCTCAACGACGGCTCACCCACTCCAATCCGCCTGCAACGCGTCTCTTCAAAGGACGGATCCACGCCGATCGGCAAACCCCTGACCATCATGGATCGGATCGCCTCCGAGGATGGGCCCCTGGTTGAGGCTCCAAATCTAGTCCGGACGCAAGACGGCAAATATCTGCTCTTCTTTAGCAGTCACATGTACACGGATGACGCATACGATGTTAAGTATGCCATCGCGGATAAGATTGAGGGCCCGTATGTCCGGGGACCAGCGCCCTTCCTCAAGACACCGGCACTGGGCCTGAATGGACCTGGCGGAGGTACGAGCTCAGAAAATGGAGGGTTCATGGTGTTTCACGCTTGGTGTAGAGAGGGGACGAGATGTATGTACGCGATTGGGTATGGGGTTGCATGATTTTGTGTCAAGATACCATTAAAAAGAGTGTGACAAAGCTTGTGATAGACGGGACAGCGTTTGGCGACAACGTGGGATAACTTTTTGTGTCATACCTTTTTGTTTTAGATTTAGAGTTAGATTTTTGAGTAGCCTTATGAAAAGCTCAAATTATTTGCAGTTTTGGTCCAAGTCTTTCAAGGTTGTTGATTTGTGTTGATCCAATGTCAGCCGAGATCGATGCGAACTGGAGTCCAAGCATTGGATCTAGACAGCGTCGGGAGTCTCAGGTGCCACATCTACTAAAAACATGGGCGCTACTGTGCATCTCAGGGCGAACCTTAAGCGCTGGGACCCGTGCAGCCCCTGAAACGGCAACCGCCCAACGACCTGGGTTGCTACCTTCCTAGCTTCTGATTCGCTGCCTGGGGCTCTGATATTCCCGTCGCCTTACCAGGCACAAACAGATCACCTGCAGGCTTCAGATCCCACGGACTCTCCCCTCTCATCAACAGCCATCAGCCATCATCACCGCTTCTATACCAAGAGTTAAGCGCCCGTGTCCGTTCTCACCGGCCGCTATTGACGATTGCTATTCGCTGCTTGGACCGCTTCGATCCCACCCATCTACAGTTCTGGGTATAGTTGTTGACTATTATCTATCAACTGCAGCAAAGTGCACATACGTCGATGCGGCACAGACAACATGGCGGCACTTTTCAACCGAGAATTGGGTGATGGAGAGTCACAGCGCGGCAATCAGATCGACTCTTTTGGCCCTGTCCATGTCTTGGCGTTGAAAATCTGCTGTTGGTGGCTTGCTGCGACTGAACCGTGCAGAAGAGAGCATTGCGTCTGCAGTTCTTGATCGAGTGATGGAGAGTATAAGCAAGATGCACAACTGCCGCATGCTGCATACCCTTGCAACTGTACCTGAACCTCTCTCTGGATCGTGTGTGGTGATACAATTAATATTCGGCAAGCCTGCTCGTCCCCATTCCCCTCCACTTGTTTGTTTCCCTTTCTGTTCCCGAGTTTGCGTTTCATTTTATTCTTGCCGTTTCTCTTCTCTTCCTTTGCTCGTTTGTTTCTATCAAACGTTGCTATTTATTTATCTACTACTTACTACTCACTCGTGTTCCCTCGTGATTTCCTTTCGATATAATTACCGCCACCAGCATGTTGTAACAGAATAGTGTCAGGCACACCCATTCTTTCGGCCTTCAAACTCACCTGATTCATATTTTTCGACCTCATTCTTTTGTACTTGAAAAGAGGTGTTTCACAGCTGGCCTGACCTCAAGTTACCTTGAAAACCATCAAAATATCGCTTACCGAAACCTCGGATTTTCTTTCGAAACAGTGGCCTGCCAAAAACGGCCAGCACCATTAACGATGTCCCTCTTTTCTCTCTTTCTTTCACTTTTCTTCTTGGTCTTGGCCACGGCTTTACAGGTTACGCCCAACTCGCCCTGTTCCCAGTTTTGCCTAGACCGCTCTGATTCCGACTCGAACGAAACCCGTGGGAACGAGATTGTGTGCAATGATGACGACTTCAAAACCAAATCTGAAGGCCAGAAATTCCAAAGATGCTTGGCTTGCTTGCAGGATAGCAAGTTTGAACAAGGGGGTGAGAGTGATCAGGACTGGTTCTTGTGTAAGTAATGCTTCTCAACTATTTGATGTCGCCATCTGACCTCACCCATCCTCAGACAACTTGCGTTACTCTTTTGACTATTGCATTTTTGGCTATCCTAATGCAACTGGTATCGCAACTGGTCCATGTATCACTTCTGAAGCCTGTGGTTCTATCGGAGATGCTCTGAAGGAGGGTATCACTAAACCCAACGATAGAGAGCAGTACGATTACTGTTACGCCGACGACAAAGCAATGTTCACCGACGCTGTTTTCAAGTGTCAATCTTGTGTCAAGGCTGATAGCACTCATACAATCATCTCAAATTGTGAGCCATCCCCCGTTCAGCTGCCGGCCATCGCAACTAACCCTTGATTTCAGTCCTTGTTGCTCTTGATGCAGGATGTCAGCAACGTCCAAAGCCCGGAACCCCTATTGGGCTCAACGATACCGTTTTCAGCGAGAGAACCATCGCAATTGTAGACCCATCTGCTTCTATTGCCCCAGGAGACAACCACGCCCTCCCCAACACTTCGATCGCTGCCATTGCCATTGGTGCCGTTGCTTTCCTTCTCATCTCTGCAGGCTGCATCTTCATGCAGTATCGCAAGCGCAAGAAGTACTCTGCCCACAACCGACGCTCTTCTCTTTCTTTTCGCTGCCAGACTCATCTTACTCCAAGGACGCCTGGTTTTCATGACTTGCCGCCATATATGGACGAAGAGAGAAGCATGCCCAGATCTTCACTTTGGAACCCACGCAACGCAATGAGAAGTTTGCACGACAACCACAAACTCGGTCTTGTCACCACCTCCATCCCCCAGCCCCCTCCTACCAAAGCTCCTCTACACACCCCCTGCCACGAGGATATATCGCCAACCGAGAGCATCTCAAGCTGCGCCAATGCCCCTTTGCTGTCTAATTCAGCAGGCCAACAGTCCACTGTTCAGGGTATCAGCTCTCCGCTATTCAGCCCAGGCCTCTCTATCACCACACCTCGTTCGGGCACCTTTCCACGTGAATATCCCGACAGCAACAACCCTTGGCTGCAACGAGGAGACAGTAGTTCAGGTAAAGGCTTGTTGAAGAAAAAGAAGTCTAGGGGTTCCCAAGCTCCAACCGAAACACGAAACATTCAGATTGTATTTGATCCACCACCCAAGAAGGCCAGATGAATGAACGTACAACATATTTTTATCTATCTTCTTCTGGTTTTGTGAGCGATGGCGTTTTGATACGGAAGGGTTTCGGTACGCGCGGACAGCGTGCTGTTATTGACAGTGAAGTGTCAAGCATATTTACCAATTTGATAAAACATAATAAAAATCAAATAGTCAATAAGACAAGATTGCGTGGCCTGGCTTTAAACGCCAGATATATGTGTATTTGCTGAACAGGTTTTCCATGCCATGCTCTCTCCGCCCAGATCTAAACCATGTTACCCCTTCATATAAAGAATACACCTCGAGGTCGCTAGTCAAAACATCAACCATTGAAACAAATATGTACCTCATAACCTCCATCCAACCCCAACGATATATGCCCCGGGGTCAAGCTGGGTAGTGTTAACGTCCCCGTCAACTGTCAGTTTGTCCCTCTTCTCTCCAATTATGCATCTTGATCCCAGGGCGTCGAGCTTCTACTAATCAGCTCGCTGTGCATTCTGTCATTCTGGTCTCGGAACCATGTTGCCCCTTCTTCCATCTCCTCTCTCATGGCGCGAAGTTCGGTGATCAAGGTTTGTGCGTCGCTCATGACCCGCTTATGTGAACTGGATTTGGCTTGTCCCTCTTGAGTTGCTTCGCCATCATCCTCTGTCGTACGCTTCCTCTTGTTCTTGGCAGCCGCGGTGTCAAATTCGGTGGCATCAATGGCCCCGTGTGAGCTGGACAAGCGATGTCGTCCTTCGGAACGAGAGAGATCGCTCACAGAGGCTCGGCGGATGGAGTTATTACTAGGTGGCCCCATTGTGCCGAGTGCTGACTGCCTCTTCCTGCTGTACTGCATCTCGTTTGCCAGTGATTCTGGCATAGCTGTGCCATCAGGCATCTGCACAATTCCCATAGCTTTGAGTCGCCAGCGTTCGGATACCCTACTAATACGGTTGCTAGGCTCGGGGCTTGAGGTGTTTCCGGATATCATAGGAGGCAGTGAGCGTCGGAAGGTGGCGGTTTGGTCGCTTGAGAACTGTTGTCGAAGTGCTCTGGTCTTGGAACCGCCTCTTGCAACAGATGCGTTGGATTGCTTGCTGGAAACGGAGCTGCTGACGGAGGGCGCCCTACGCACAATCCTGGCAACAGCTTCTTGCTCGTTATCGATTCCCGAAAGAACGCCAGAAGCAAGAAGTGCGTCCTCTTCTGCTGCTTGGCGGCGTTTGCTGGGCTTCTTGTGCTTGAGGAAATCTTTCAGTTCCTCTGGTCGGTTCAACTCTGCGATTTCGGCTTTTTCTCGTGCGGCTCGACGAGCAGCCTCCTTCTGAGCCTTGACTTGCGCTGCACGCTGTGCCTCGTAGTAGGATCTCATTTGTTCTCTACCACTGCGACGAAGCTCACTGAGACGTCGATCTCGTGCGTTCTCCCTCCAGCGGTAGAAGTATCTGACTGACAGGCTGTAGACACGGAAATTGTGTGCTTCTTCGAGGGCCTTTTCTTCCTCCTCCTTCTGTCGCTTTGTTTCTTCATCCCTGACATACTTGCGATATACGCCTTGAAGAATATTATCCAACATGAATGCTTGGAAGTCCTCCAGAAGTCCATCATCACCCGTTACGAACCATTTGGTGAAGTCACCAAGAAGATCACGAGGTGGCGCTGGGGGTTCTGGGGGAGGACTCGGTTCCTTTGGTGCTGCCTGAGTACTTGGTAGAGTCGTTGAGGATTGAGAGACATCGCTGCTCGATGCTGGTGGAAGGGCAGATGTAGTCCCAAGAGGTGGGAACGAGAACTGAGGCGTCGACGCAGGAGGTTGCAGTGAACCAAGGATGCTCGTTGTTGGTTTGCCTTGCTCCCCAGTTGATGTCGGGAACGTACCTAAGCCAAGCCCTTTGGTAGGTTGTGCCGCTTGTGGTTTGCCGATGCTGGCTCTCGGTGTAGACAGCTTTGGTGACTGAGACGTAGCTTTGAATGGGCTTGATGATTGTTGAGCAGTTGGAGGAAATACGGTGACGCTAGGTGCTTTTGTTGTTTCTGTCGCGGTAGATGCTGGAAATTGAATCTGGGGTTTGTCGGACGTAGTCTCTTTATTTGCAGTGATTTCGGTCGAGGGAGCTGCGGATTGAGCTGGTGGGAATGCGAAGGCTGGTTTGGTATCTTTATTTTGAGAGGCAAAAGCTTGGCCAAACGGGCTACTCTGCGACGGCTCACTCGGAGTAGTTGATGGCTTGTCAGAAGAAGCAAATGGGCTCGGTGCTTGAGTTGTCCCAGCACCTGGTAGCTGCTGAGAGCTGGTAGCTGCACCAGCAGGGGCGCTGCTGAAGAACGATGGCGTAGTTGCAGAGGTCCCTGATGCAAATGGGTTGGTGGTAGGTTGCTTAGCTGCTGTAGCCAAGCCTGATGCAAAGGGATTTTGCCGTGCCGTGGGTTGCTGTGATGCAGAGCCGTTGGTTGAAGGGGTTCCGTTGAACGCAGTCCCTAAGCGAATACAAACGTCAGAACCAGTGGTTTAGGCGTGTCTCTGCCAGATTTCCAGTGGTTCGTCTCGAGCCAACGGTGGTGTCCTGAGTAAGTCTCAGGAGCTATGGCTTATCGAGTCTCCGGCTGAATGCGATTTCCTATTCGCCTGCAATGTAAAAGCCCTTGCATATCTTCAAATATGCAAGCAGCCACGGTTTGCAGAATCTTTGGCGCAAATTAAACAGTAGGGGTAGGGTCTTACCTGAGGTGCCATTAACGGGTTTGTCGTCTCCTCGGGATTCATCAGGCGTGCCGAATGATGAAAACGGGCTTGGTGTTGTCGTCTTGGGTCCCGTAGGAGTAAGAGGTTTACTGGTAGTGTCCGAAACGAAAAGGCCTCCTTCGGTAGAGCCATTAGTCGTAGATTTAGGAAGTGTTGCATCTTCATGAATTGTTTCATGAATGAGATCTGGGAGAGATCTAGAGCCACGCTTCTTCTCCACTAAAGTGTGAGAAAATTGATGTTGTAGGCGGAGATGGGGTAGAGGAATGCGGTTGTCTAGTTTTGCGTATTGACGACTGATATCGGAGGGATCTTCTTCGCATTGGCCAAATTCGATGTTATGAAGCTCTGCAAACTCAATGGCTTGCTCGACAGTATCAAAGCGCAGAAACTTGTTCAGAACGGTAGCTGTTACGTCCTTAGAAGTCTCCCGAGGTCTGGCAAGACCTCTTTTGATAGCAGTCAAAATGGAACGGCGGAGTCGAGGAAAATGGCATTCTGCAAAGCAAGCCATCGTATAGGAGACCTTTGGATCCTCTACTATTCGGAAATATGACTGATATGCAGCCGATGCGGCTAATGACGGCGCATCCTTGAGAGGTCCATGGTAATCTTGTGTGTTTTGAAGGGCTTCGACGAGTGAGACTGCAGTGCGGACCTCGTCGGAGTCCTTCCAAAGGTTGGGCTTCCATTGGCGCTGGAGAGTTTCAATGATGTTCGAGTCGTAGGCATGGAAAATGAGATAGTATGCTCGAAACTCGGGCTCGTTTTCGCATCGGATGCCCTGGTCGTTACAGTCATCGTAGGCGTCGCGGAGGGATAGGAGGGCCTTTCCAAGCTGTTCTAGCTCCTGCTGTTCCACGAAGTCCTCTGGCGCTTTGCCATCTTGGGTGAGAAGGTGAAGTGCCGTTACATGAAACCTCGCAATGTTCTCCAAGACGTAAACCTGAGTCTTCATATCTTCAGGTGTAAGAGAAGAAAAGAATGTAAAGTCTCGGCGAATCGCGCGGGTTCGGTCCCAAAGAAAACCATGCAAGACTGGTAGGTTACCATCGTTGCGCAATAGATCATCAACCAGGTAGTCGAGCGTCCTTCGAAGAGCGGGTATTGATCGTACATCCATAGGAAGAGGAGCCTCCTGGCCGGCAGCAGAGCGAGCGAGCTTCTTGACCATACGACGCGTATTGGGGAATGTTGTTTTAGGATTCTTCTCGGGCTGATGAACGTCCATTTCGTTGATTCGCGTAATCTTCTCGTACTCGGGGCACATATCTTCGCAAATGCCTTTGAAGTCGATAGCATCTTGAAGAGTCTTGCGCTTTTCGGGGTCGTCGATTAAGCCGGCCTTTGTTAACGATGCGCGCGCCTTGCTGCGATAAGACTCGTATTTCTCGCGGAACTTGGTTACTTCAGCCTTATTTTTGGGATTTCCAGGCTGTGACGGCCATTGAGGAGGGTGGATGCCATCTTTCCGCAATTGCTCGTACACTCTTTTAGCATGGGGATCGTCGGAATGGCGAGCTTCTGGAACTCGTTCGTCGTCGGAGTCGGCGTTCGAGGATGACGTTGGTCGCGATTCGGTGTCACGCGTTGTCGCGAAGGGGTTGGATCCATTGCTGCGCGCGTTTTGACCTGCCGGTTTCTTGGAGAAGCTGGCAGCGCTGAAAGGGTTGTTCTTTTTGGAATCGACATTCTTTCTCTTCTTATCCTCGCCTTTCCGGTTCTTTTGCTTGCCGCCTCCATCGCTCAAGTTGGCGTCCTTGTCCTTGAACGGGTTGTTGGGCTTTCGCTTTCCTTCATTATCACTCTGGTCGCCAAATGCCGAGGATCGCTTGGTGCGCTTCGTCTTGGACGAGTCGCCTGCACCATCAATGCCAAATGCGCTACCTTTGCTTTCAGAGTTAGTCGCGAAAGGATTGAACGCTGGAGACGGGCTCCGCGTCGGTTGACCAAAGGCCGAAAACATCTGGTTTGATGATGCAACGGACGTCGCACTCATCTAGGGAATCGTTTGAACATGGGGAGAAGTTAAAGCGCTCGAGATACGTGACGTGACGTGAGACAAAGGCGAAGGTTGGTCGGATGTTCGATGTAGAATTGAGCCCATGAAAGCTAGTTCCCATTCTGGGAGCTTTGCTCTGGGCTCTTGGCTTGAGGATCCACCCACCACGTGATCACGCATGAACAATAGATACCTTGGCAAATAACAATAGGAAGACGTTTCACAAAAGAGCCTCATATTCTATTGAACTAAATTGAATGTTTCATTGATATTCATAACTCCCCGAAACTCCTTTTTTAATCCCAGTGTAAGTCATCTCAGTTCTGGTCTATACGTGACGTATCCCATCATCCATTACCTTATCCGGCCTCGAATTCGAGCAGGCCCCAACCCCTTTCGAATTTCGTCCAGCTGCTCGAGACCTGTCTGGGCCTTGGCCTTCTTCGACGTCCTCTTTCCAGGCTTAGTGAAGTTTCCGAGGAAATCATCCATGATGTTGTCAAAGTCACCACGAATGGGCCCTTGAACGGTGGACATGGTGGACACGGCAGAGACGGACTGCATGTCATCATCCATGTCTTCGTTGTATCGCTCCTCAATCTTGTCGAACCTTGCGTCTAACAGACTCATCTGCTCAGTTCGCACCAATGATGAGGACGTCATAGAGTAGCTCGAGTTGTCTGTCAGTGCTCCCTTTCTCTTCTTGCGGCGGCCACCATTGGTGGTGGTAGTCCAAGTCGACTGCATCTCAGACTGTGAGGGCGCAACAGGTACCCGGCCACCCTTTTGTTCCTTCTTGAATTGCTTAAAGTCCTCGAGCCAGTCTTGTGAGGGGCCCTCCTCGGGCTGCTCTGCTGGTGCCTTTACTAGTTGGGGCACGTCGTCGTCCTTGTACTCCTTGTTTGGCTTTGCTGTAGCATCTGACTCCCAGCCGTCATCTTCGTCAAACTCTGCCCCTTCAAACTCATAATCATCCAGCTCTCGGCCCTCTTTGGCGAGCTGCTTGAAGATATCATCATCTTGATCGTCAACGTATGCGTCATCTTCTAGAGCCTCAAGAACTTCTCGTAGACGAGGATCCATATCAGGCTGGAAACCCTTGATGGAATCGGGAATATCCTGCTGAGCCTCGTAGGTGACCCTGTTGAGGTTCTTGGATGGGAGGATATCTTCATCGAGGAGCTCGCTTGCGCCTTGCTCAATGTCCAGCTTCTTCAGTGCATCCTCAAGCGACTGCTTCTGCTTTCCCTTGCCCTTGTTTGCAGTTGATGAAGACTCGACAAACACAACCTCTCCACCTCCAGTGTTGAGATCGCGCAGATGCTGCATGTAATCGTACTCGGAATCGTCGTAGTAAACGCCATAGCTGGCTGCCTCTCCTTCGTTTGCACGAATGCCTTCGGCCTCGTATCCCAACTCAGAAGCCAAGTCGTCTAGATCCTTCGATTTGGAAGAACCCTGCTTGGTCTGAGTAGGGTTGAGCACCATTGAAGGCGCATCTTCGTCGTGGATGAGGGGATCATTTTGCGGGCGGTGGACGAGGGTAAAGTGCTGAGCTGACTTTTTGTCGCTAAATAATACAGATCAGTAAAATGAATAAAATAAATTCTTCGGGTGCTATATTACTTACATCCACTTTCGAGGCATCTTGGCGGTTTGAAGCGACAAGAATCAAGTTGTGAGGTTGACGTGGGTGTTGGGCTTCGACCACACTCATCCGGGTTCAGAAATTCTAGCGGGGTGACGAAAAAATCCTTATCGATTTATCCACAGTTATCCAGGGCCAGATTGATAACTCACACAGTCTTATGCCCTAATTTTACCCTGTGAGATACAGTGCGACTACGGTCAAGAAAATACGGACAATGGACCCCGAAAATTCCATTTGCCCCTCCATGAACAGTCATTATTCAGCGGGGCACACGCAGTTGATCGCTTGACTGCTCTCCCAGTTCAAATCAACTAAATCTTTACATCACACTAACAAGTCTCGTTAGAGATATCACGACTTGGAGCAGAGATTCCTCGTACTTTATATACCACAAGCGCACCAAAGTTTGACTCGGACAAAGCCGCCAAGATGGTTCTGGCAAAGTCCAAGAACTCGGTCGGGTTGGGCAACACCCTCATGAACGATCGTTTCGGTAAAGGCAAAGGAACCGACAGGAAGAGAACTTCTGCCATCACCAGAACCAACCACGCGACAGGCGAGCAATATCTCGTCAACGAGAAGAAGGATGCCGCTTGGGTTAAGATGCGCTCTGTCACAGAGCAAGGCGATCTCGACGAGTTCCTGGCCACCGCCGAGTTGGCTGGTACTGATTTCACTGCCGAGAAGACCAACAACGTCAAGATCATCCACACAGACCAAAGGAACCCCTACCTTCTTTCGGCACACGAGGAGAGGGATGTTATTGGAAAGCATAAGCAGCACAAGGGCCGTTTGACTGTGCCCCGGAGACCCAAGTGGGACGCTACAACCACCCCCGAAGAACTGGATTCACGAGAGAGAGAGAGTTTTCTTACCTGGAGGCGCGGCTTGGCCGAGCTGCAGGAAAACAACGATCTTCTCATGACACCCTTTGAGCGAAATTTAGAAGTCTGGCGACAACTTTGGAGAGTTATTGAGCGATCAGACCTTATTGTCCAGATTGTCGACGCCAGAAACCCTTTACTGTTCCGTTCTGATGATCTCGAGTCTTATGTCAAGGCTGTTGATCCCAAGAAGGAGAACTTGCTTCTGATCAACAAGGCAGACATGATGACACCCAAGCAGCGCAAAGCTTGGGCAAAGCATCTGAAAGAGGCAGGTATTCCATACCGTTTCTTCTCGGCCGAGTTGGCCAAGGCGGAGAATGAGGCAAGAGATCTTGAGGACTCAGAAGATGAGCTACCGGCTGGTCCTTCATCAGAGTCAGCAGAGAAGCAGCCTGCAGTAGAAGAAGAGCAAGGAGAGGGCAGTGGACAGCAAGAGCAAGAGGGTGCTCCTCTTGCTGAAGAGCCGGCTCAAGAAGCGCAGATTGACAAAGAGGCCAGGGCAGCGGAGGAGGCGGACGATATTGATACACAGATCCTAACAGTAGAGGAATTGGAAGAGATCTTCCTACGACATGCGCCTACAGACGCTGGTAAGAGATTTTCCAACGCTGCCAAAGAGCTGGGCCCAGCTAACTCATCAACAGGTGCAGATCACAAGCTGCAAGTCGGTCTAGTGGGTTATCCCAACGTCGGTAAATCGTCCACCATCAACGCTCTCATCGGCGCAAAGAAGGTCTCCGTCTCGTCGACACCCGGAAAGACCAAGCATTTCCAAACCATCCACCTCAGCGAGCGTGTTATTCTCTGCGATTGTCCTGGTCTTGTCTTCCCCAACTTTGCCACCACCAAGGCCGACCTCGTCTGCAACGGTATTCTCCCCATCGATCAGCTCCGTGAGTTTCAAGGTCCTGTTGGTCTCGTCACTCAGCGAGTTCCTCAGCCTTTCCTTGAAGCCATTTATGGTATTCACATCCGCACACGAGCCATCGAGGAGGGTGGCACTGGAATTCCTACCGCTGGCGAGCTTCTTCGTGCATATGCCCGTGCCCGTGGTTTCCAGACCCAGGGTCTCGGTCAGCCTGACGAGTCGCGCGCTGCTCGTTACATCCTCAAGGACTACGTTAGCGGCAAGCTGCTTTTCGTGGCGCCACCTCCTGGCATTGAGGATGCAGCCGATTTCAACCGCGGTCTCTACGATGAGGAGCATCTCCCTGAGAAGCGACGCGCTGCGCTGAGCGCCGCTATGGACCAGCTCTCCGTCGCCGATCCCGCTAGCAGCGAGCCCTTCCTTGCTATGGACGACGACGCTGTGGACCTTGCTTCTACCGTTGACGTACCCCTCCCTGCTGGCCCCAAGTCCCAGAAGATTGACAAGGGCTTCTTTGGCCCTTCGAGCAATCAAGGTCACGTCAGCCGACCATTCAACTACCAGTACTCAGAGCAGGGCAAAGAAGATCCTCTAGCAGGTAAGCACTTGTCGGGTCGCAAGGCGCGCACAATGGTCGCTCTCGAGAATGGCCTCGATCCCAAGGACGTTCAGATGGCGTCAAGCAAGAAGCATTTCAAAGGAAACCCGAAGGGTGGAAAGGGTAAACGCCGTGCTGCCCGTCGGGTAGGAGATGATGACGATTAAATGAAAAAAAAAAAAGAAAGGGAAAAAGAAAAAAAAAGACAAGGCAAGAAAAGCAGACACATGGACATTGAAGGGGAACAAAAGGCGGGCTTCGGAAACGGGTGCATTGGGTCGGGTAGAAAATGATCTGGTTACGGATAGGCTATGATACGACGCATGTCTTCTCCATTACGGTTAGCTATGGAACATGCACATGAACATGAACATTTCTTTTGTTTTAGATCCAGACAATTATGCTTTACTGTATGTCCTCTCCACAATTGGCCTATGCCAAATGTGTGACTAGGTTTCTGTTACCGTGATTCAAGTCACCAAGATGACGCCTTAATACTGGAATGTGATGAGACAAAAAGGAAATATGGGTATTGACTGTCTACTCTGCCCGCAGTTCGCCCCTAATAAAGACCGTGCCATTTAAAATAACAAAAACTCAGATGCTATGCTCATGTATGCTGAGTGCCAGTGATTCCCAAACTCCGCAAAGCAAGGTATCTCCTCCGCCAATCGCCATTGAGGCGTGTTCTATGCTCTGGTTGATAGGTTTTGTAGTTAATGAGTGTCTGAGTGCAACAGCAAATGACTGAGCTACTCATGTGTTGTTATACCAAGTTCATCTGACACTCCCTCTCGATTCACGACCCCCTCCTCTTGACTCTCGACCTCCTCTCGATTCTCGACGATCGTCGGCTTTCATGAACAAACGTTTCGTGCCACCGACTTTGCCTAGTTCACCAAACTGATTATTTGATGATGAAAGCTTTCGTTCGCCACTAGCGATCCTGACCTTTTCCTTCACGCTTGCAACCCATGCTTTATTCTCTTCGCTCATCTCCACTTTCCTGGCTGAAGGCCCTGCAAGTCCCAGGAAAGAACTATCGTCGTCTCCCCATTCCATTTGAGAGTTTGATCTCGACCGGGTAGACTCTCCCGAAGAAGGACCTTGATCACCTGGCGAGGGCCCTGGGGCAGGTGTTCGAGGATTCAACCTCGGTGCCTCGCTGCCCATGGCTCCAACGCTACGCCGCGTCTTACGAACGGCCAGTGGTGACATAGGGGACAATTCGAGTGCAGAATGAGGCCGGCCAGCTGGGCTTGACCCCATGTTTGGTCTGCGCGTGACAGGGGCCTCAGGGAGAACCTCTACCTTGGCGTTGGAGGCACCAGCGGATCGGCGTTTGTGATGATTGGCATACTCTTTGAGATATTCGCCAAGATCCGCCCAGCCGCCGCCTACGCGGACCATCACGCGCTCACCCTGCTCGCCGACGCAGCGGATGAAGAGTTTGATCGGTGCCTCACCAGTCGACCTGGAAAGATGGTAGACCTTGATTTCTTGCTTGCCACGGTTTCGGACCCTTGCATTCTTTGCTGGTGAAAGAGTGAACGAAGGCGTTCCAGCTCTGGAAGAAATGCTCGAGGTACTTCTTCGGAACGGTTCAACAGAAGGTCTCTTCCTGACGCGAGGCAGTTGCAGATCTGGAGGGTTCAGATTGACCTTTGGCGGATCGGTAGTCAGTTTAATTTTCGCGGGTATAGAGTCAATAATTTGACTGATTTGTTGTTGTAGATGTTGGTCTCCAGTACTATGCCGGTGGTCAAAGGGACTAGCATATTCAGAGATTGAAAAAGAGTCGTCAAAATCTTCAGTGAATGAGTCTTCGATCTGCATAGTTGACATGTTAAGGTCGTCGATGCTCCGGTCCGGTCCCAATAAGGGACTATCGAAAGGTGCTAATGATGATTCCCGTGAATCCGCCGGCGGCATGGGCGGGGAACTAGGCGGGCTCGCCTGAATGTACTCTGCTTCGCGAATTCGGGTTCGGGGGAGATCGGGGGAAGCAGATACCTCAGGAGGATCGCTAGACAGGCCACCAAAATAGCTCGAAGATCGACGAGTGACAGCAAGTTTTCGAGATGGGTCACTCTTCTGTCTGGGCAGAGGCAGAGGACGAAGTGGTGGTAGCTCAGGGGACATATCCCGGCCAAAATCGTGCGAGAAACTGTGATTAGGTGTCTCGGGAGTCTGAGATAACATCGTCGAGGAATTAAAATCCTGCTCGATGCTTTGTGCTGGCATCTGGGGAGTAGCTGGCACGAAATCTCTGGTACCATCAAAGGTTTCATTTTCATCCAAGTAGGATTCGTCAAGTTCCTCGATGGGTAGAAAAGATGGGCTATCAGGTTCGCTTTCAGACGACACGTCTCTCTTGTAAAACTCCGGCACAACAGTCTCGGCCTCTGAAATCCCAGAAGGTATCCTAGGCTTTACGGGTTCCATAGCCGATGTGTTGGGATCGATGGCCGATCCATTCTTGGGTGGTAGGAGCAGCGGAATGGGTACAACACCCATGCCAGCATCGACAGAGCTTTCATCATCGCTAGAAGACTCGTCGGCAATCAGACTGTCACCGTATGCAGTAGACTCGTCAGCCTCTGCGCTTTGTTTGACTGGTGACGGTGACCTAGGGGGCTGTTGTCGTACGGCAGCCCATTCGGTTTCTCTTATCTTCTTCTCGCAGATCACAACCCAGTCGCTGTAATTTGACTCCACAGTTTCCATGCGATCCAACCAGTCTTCAGGGAGAGTATCGGGCAAGCCTTCCAAACAATCGAGCATATAATCGAGAGAGCGACCTGGGCGTACGATCAGTTGCTCAAGGTGCTTCTTCATCACCTCAAAGGTGTTCCTCGTGAGTGTTGAGTCTCGTGGAGACGCATCATCATCTGCTGCGGGTGTATCTTTTGAGGGTAAAGAAATGGCCTTGAAGCCGGATTTGAGAGCAACTTCAGCGTCCTCGATGGCAAGTAGTACAGTAGGAACCCGGCGTAAAGCGCAAAGTCGTAGGTTCCAAGTGTGTAGTAAGCGAGTCAGCTTCGCCAAAGTAGGCAATGCCTGCACAACAATCGCCGTAATGACGGCTGTGTGGTCTTCCATCCGATTATAGCTAGAACTCGACAGCTGCCCAGCTCTAGTAAACTCGGAAAGCGGTGTGCCAGGCCTAGATAGAGGAAGGATGTGATTGTTGAGAACGTGCGCCTTGATATCTTCGATGCCCAGCTCGGCCAGATCACGTTGGATTTGAGCTATTCTGCGGTCGTAGTTGGCCACGTCGCGGACTAGCAAACTTCCCATATACTGATCGCTGCCCTCCTCAGGCACGGTGAGCTGCATTGATTTTCTTTTACGCTCCTTTTCACTTGGCATCAGGAATCCAGCAGACCCTGGCCCCGAGGGCCACGGCCAAGATAGCAATTCTTCTACCCATTCCCAAATAGTGTGTGACGCAATGGCTGTGCGCATAGTAAACTCTCGTTCGGTAGTAGAGGAATTGTCCATAGATGCCCGAAGGGCACCGGTAGAGGTGTTGAGCGCATCGACGACAGTGCGCGGCCCCAGATTGGCAAGAATATCATCGGAGAGACGGTTTCTCGGGGGCGGTGAAGTGGCGGTGGGATGGCGCGCATGCCTAGCGACTTGGGCATTTGTTTCGCTCATGGTTGTTATCCAGCAGACAGACAGACTCGAATTGGGTCGATGGATCGAAGAATCATGATCTGTCTAGGAGCCTGAGGACAGGGCGACGGGGCGGAGGTGAGTGACGATTTTGATGCCCATGTCGAAGAAAGATGCGTCAGGAATTACGTCGTTGGCTGATGGATCGCTCGTCAGGTCGTCGGTTCGTCAAATCTTTGTGGAGTTTGTTTGGTGTCGCGATCACGTGAGGTTGCTTTGTTGGAAGCAAGAGGAACAGTAGAGGGTGAAAGAGAACTGAAGAGTTTAGAAAATGAGGCTGTTGGCGTCAGGCTGCGTAATCGGAGATGGAATCGCCAGCTCCAAAGAAAAAGCGAGACTAGGGCGGGCCGGATCTGCAGAGGTGAAGGAGTGACAAAGAGGGCCTTTGCAAGGCCACTCCTAAGGTTGAAAGGAAATGAATCAATCGCCGGCGGGAGGCAACAGTCAAAGGTTGACCAAAGTAGAGGTGAGGTAAAGCGAGGTTGAGGTGAGTTTTGTGCGGGCGGCAAAGGACGAGCCACGTCGCGGTCGCGTTTGTAGGTCGTGGACCCTCCAGGTCAGGTCAGGCCCGTAAGGTAGTGATGGAGGTTTACGTATTTTAGCGCCCCTGGTCCATTAGATCCAGTGACAGCTGCTGACCACGATTCGTACAATGAAAATAAAAATAAAAAGAGACTGCTAGAGTTGTATTTGATTGATCAATGCCCCATGCGTACCTGGTAAGAAAACCAGAACAGGTTCGAATATTGTCGATTGAAGTCGTTTGAAGCTCAACAAGAGCTCAGCTGTTGACGATAATGATGATGATAGTTTGACGGAATGGCCGGATTTGGACAAGACCCCCCTCGGGAAAAGCGGACAAATGACGGGAAGCTGCAGGAAATGACGGATGAACGAATGCACAGCTGAAATGTTATTGTAGGTGAAGCTCAGCGAATAGAGAGGTAAGGAACGTTGAAAGACTTGAGCTTGATGAGCTGAAGGGAGCTATGAACTGAGCTTTGGAGCTGTGACCAGGTATCGTAATCGTATCGTGTCCAATATCAGAACAAATATCAGTCGATCAAAGAGCAAAGGCTTAGGGAAGATGAAGAGGCAACGAAAGATAAAACGACAATTGACGGATCAGGTATAATACGCAGATGCCAAGAATACAAAGAATAATAACCATAGTCGCAGAATGTCAATTAGAGAAAGGGGGGGGCAAAGGAAAGATGAAGAGAGGTTGTTTTGGTGCTGTAAGGTAAGGTAGGTTAGGTTGAAAGGAGGAAGAAATGAGCTCTCACTAGGTATAAGATGGACCCGTACTATTATTATGGTGGATGTGCATGTTTTGGAGATAATCAAACTGAGAGAACCCCCCCTCGCCTCGCCCCATAATCATAATTCCTCCGCCGTTCCCTCTTAACCCAGCACCACACGACATAAAGCCAAGACTGTACTAATAATAAGGTGCCTGACTATCCGTGCCTTGTTGCAGAATGGGACAGCAACGGAAGAGAGATCTGCTTTGATCCACAAGACGCTATAATCGACTTTGTCCCATAGCGACAGCCTGGTCCATCAAGTAATATAGACAAACCGAATATTAGCTTGATTGCCCTGCACAACCAGACCAGGGGCTTGAATTAGATCCTTTTGAGCTTTGTGTATTCAATCTCCATTATCTAGATATTTGTTCGTTTGTTTAGGTAGATCACAGCTCATGATGGTGGTTCATGGCTGAGCAATTACAAGACAAAGAAAGGGGTTACATGACTATCAGAGACATGTCAACGTGCAACTCCTTTCCCCTCTATCAACCTTTTCTACATCCGGCACATTTTGTCTCTCTCTTGCCAATCATTCATCGTCATCGGACCCCCGTCTCTGTTCGCAGCTCTCCCCTGTCAGCTGTCACCCTGTCAGCCATCATCATGATTGTCAACAATCCCCAATCGCATATTATCTTCCTTTTATCATACTCTATGATATTTACTTTTTACCTTTTCACTTTCTTCCTACTCTCTCGAGCTACTAACGTTTATCGTTGATCACAATCCGAGCTTGTTTCTCATTAGGAACATCCAGCCCGTTTCCGAACCCTTAGAATGCTCCCCTGTACGCATGGCCTGTCTAACTTGAAAAGTAGCGAAAGACATTTACATGCGTGCATTATGTGGCTGAGAAACTAACATGAGGCGGTTTTATGTGACTGGGTAGGCCTACCCATTGCTTCGTCAAGTTGCCCTTACCATCAAGAGTAAGTTAAACATGTCATAACAGACACCTGCTCAAGTCGTTAAACCAACTAAGACCAGAACTTGAGAAAGAGCACTCGCTTTCGCCGTGGGTAAGTATGTATTATTGAACTTGAAGGACATCAGTCTCGTGATAATCGCATCGCAACCGTTCCACGCCACTGGCGTCTGGTACAGCCAATCAGACTAAAGGCCTGCATTTCATATGAATTGTCGATTGCTCCAGAGCGAGATGCACTTGATCTAAATCATGACCCGCTCAAAATGGCCAAGCCCACTTCAAACCATCTCATTTCTACTTCCCCTGAAACCCTTCGCCCCAACAAATGTTCCTAATTTCACGACGTTTAGAAAAGAGACTCGCGATTAAACTTTCACTTGTGTAATCATTGGACTACCTCATATATACTTGGAGGGTGAAAACAGAGAGCGCCAACGAAGATCGGCTTTGAGCCCATGGAGATGCCTCTCCCTGCTTGTACGTGATGTCCTTCAACGCCAAAATCAATATGTCTTCATCAACCGTCATGCCAAGCGTTACTTTTTGATGCCCTTGGAAACATGCCCAAACCAATCCCAAGACAGTCCGCCATCCCAAACCAAAACAGATGCGCCACCTGGAGCCAGGGACAGAGCCCGCGCTCAAACGCCCCGTCTTCAATGCAGACATGTACACCAGGTAACACAAAAAGGAAACAAATACAAGACTCCATCCTAAAATCATTCATCCAGAATCATGTTGAAATGTGGTGTTGGTAGGAGCATTTAAGTTCTATGCCGGTGCAGAAATTTCCCCTTGTACGAGGTTTTCCGTCTGACGAGCTGCCGCATCAGCCTCAGCATTGATGGCCCAGGTCAGCGCTTGCTCGGCAGACATGGTGGGCTCCTCAACGCCCAATACACCGGCAATCAAGTTGTCATCCTGAGTGTTGACACCTTCGGGGGGGAACTGAAGCCACTGATCAACGTCGAAATCGGTTCCGGCCACAGCGTTCCAGTCAAATTCGTCATGGCCCTGCATGAAATCGAGGTCCATGTTGCCAACATCTAGTTGAAGCTCCTCCGAGCCAGCACTAACGCTTGGTGTCAAGCCAGCGGCGGGTGAGTCCATTTCCGTTTGAGGTGGTGAGTGTGTAGGCAGCTCCAGAGCCGCAGCATTGACCGTGTTCGGCGGCATCATGGTAGGTGCTGGCACTGGTTGAGGCTCCTTAGGCTTCTCATTAAACAGAGATTCGGAGGCCGTCATGTACGGCGCGTTCTCGGGCGGTGGTGTGTGGGCACTGAACTCGATTGGTACTCGCTTCATCATGGCGAGTGTCGAGGGAGCAACACTGGAGTTGATATCGATGGCAGCCTTACGCAGAGCAGCGTCAAGGAAACCAGTTGCGTAGTCGGCTGCGGCGTACACCTCTCGAAGTTTCTCCATGACCCGCATGCATTGGCGGAATCCTCTTGTGGCACGCTCCCGAGCCTGGGGCGTAGGGTTCTTCATCTCAAGGAGGTGGATGATCATAGCAGGCAGGATAACCGTGACGCCGGTCGTGGGCAGGAAGCGCTCTAGACGGTACTGGTGGAGCTCTGTGGCCATTCGAGTAATGTGCATAGCGGCGTCGCGTACTCGCAGTCTAGACATATCCTGGACCTGACGAGACGTTGTCGGGGCCTGAAGAGGTGATGACGGCAAGAACTGAGGTCGGTGCAGAGCCGAGATAGTGGTGTAATATACCATGTGTAGTAATGTTCGCTGCACAGCAATCGTAGATCGACCATCCTTGACATCCAGAGGTGTCAGGGTACGGTATTGACAGCAGGCCGGTAGTGACTCGGCCCACGCCATGAGTTCGTGATCCACCTCAGTAACGCTCTCGACGTTATCTAGCTGCTTATTAGGGAACAACATCATAGTGCTGTTAGTAGTGTTTTCCGGCTTCATCTTATCTCGGATCAGAACCGAATATTGAGCTTTGAGCATACGGCTGATGCACACGCAAAGCTGGGCCTTGGCAATGCACATGGTCGCCAGTTCTCGCTGCATGTCAAGGTTACGGACCAGTGCGCAGGTGGTCGGAATAATAGTGTTGTTCTCGGGTAGAACCTCAATCTCAAAGTCGCTCTCCTCAAGCATTGGTACGTCGAAATCTTCGTCCTTGATTCGGGTAGGACGTCGCATGCCGAGTGCGATAAGACGGTCTCGCATAAAGCATGACCACCAGATTCGCTTCCAGAGCTTTTGCTTTGCCGGAGCCATGCTTGTGGATCCAGGGTTGCGGTGAAGGCCGATGGTGTGTGCCAGTGAGATGGCTACACCCATCCAGTGCCATGTATCTTTCTGGTCATCTGGCGTCTCGTACCAGTACGTCATTAGAAGTAGAGCCTGTACGAGGACAAGGCGGTCGGACTCGTAATCAAAGTCGTAAAGCAACTATTAGTAAGTTAGTTATAAGCTCAAAAATCTGAACGTGTCAATTCCACGTGGTCGTAATTGTTACCCACCCTCGTCTTTTGGAAAAAGGATTTGCGAGCTGCTTTCCGTGTCGTGTAACCACCCTCGCGGAGGTACTTCATGTCAACGAACGCTGACGCTGCGAACATGACAGCCTGGTAGAGGAACAGACTTGTCTGACCATTCTGACCATCACGGGTGTTGAGAATGCCGAGGAAGCTATTTAGGTCCATAAGCGGCATGTACGGGTGCACGTATTCGACGTAAGCCTGGAGCAAAGCATTCTGAAGTGGTAAGGTGGGCACAGAGAGTGCACCTTTGATCTTCAGGTAATCCACATCCTCGGTCGCAATTTTGTTTGGCAGAGGTCGCAGAAACGCAGGGAATTGGGGCGTTGTGGTATCCTTCTCCTCGAGCGAGCCAAGCAGCTGAGTTGTGCGCAGAGTGTCAAAGAAAGCAGGGTCCGGAATAATACTGGACCATGACGAACGATGGGCGTTAGATTCTGCCGAATGCAGCTTATTGAGCGAGTTAGAGTCTCGGCGGTAGCCAGAACGTTGGTCTAAGTCGCGTGGTCAGCTAAAGTTCCCTTGGTAGACCGTCGTCGAATTTCCCATGTGATCAAAGATGTAAGCGTAGTGGGGTACATGAAGAATGCGGGCCAGGGGGGGCGGCTGAAAATGCGGAGAACGGAGACGTTCCCCAAAAAAAGAAAAGGTGCCGGCCAATCAAGAATGCTGGCCAAAAGCGCGCGCACAGAAATCAGGGTTGAAGTTGGAGGCGTAGCGCAAAACTTACAGATCATGTGAGGGACATGGCTGTCGAGGGCGGAACTGCTTAGAAACGTGCTGGGGGCGTCGATGCTGCTTGTAGAGATAGCAGAGCCGCTGCTGGGACGTCGAAGGTCGGCTGTGCTCATGCCAGCGCCTGCGCTGATGCTTGCACTTTTGCTTGGGCCTGTAGGATTGCTTGCTGTCGTTTTGCAACGCAACTGGGCCTCAGTGGAGACGGACTGACCCGCGGTGCTGGCGGTATAAAGATTCTTCCTGCAGCGACTGTTAGCAACACAAATACAACCTCAGATTCCATTGGATGACGCAATGCGAGACAGCGGCTCCAGTAAAACCGGCAGCCGGCAAAAGGGGCCGAGATGGAGTCAATCGCGATACGATGACCGGGCATTGTTCGGTGTTGGGAATCCACTCACTTTCGTCTGCGGCTCTCCTGGACAACGCACTGCTCAAATGTCAGCCGCTGCTATTAAATTAAAAGACACATCGTTGGGTCCAATGGACAGCGACCCAGAAGTTGTGACGGCGTACCTCGACATTATCCCAACGACAATTTCCGCAAGGGGCTCCTTCGACCACGTCGCATCGAACTTTTCTTGCTCGGCAAGACACGCAGGCACGGGCAGCCCGTCGTTTTGTGACCTTCTCTGGTTGTTCTGAGTCGCCGGAGGGAGAGGCACGCTTCTTGCTGTTCTTATCGTTGCCGGTCTTCGTCGCTGTTGACGCCGGCGATGGCGGAGCAGCCGAGCCTTGTGATGTTTCTGTTTGCATGGCCATGGTTGTGTTGTGTGACAAGGTAGTGGTTGCTTGTAGCCGGACTTGTTACGTCCTCTCGTATGTTGTATGTTGTCCCCAAATAGATCCGGGATAGGTAGATTCAGTAACGGGTGTGTATGAGTCTTTGATATTTGGATATGTTCGGGTGTGGCAAGACTATATCTGTTAAGAGTAATTTGAAGAGAAGCGGCGAGCGTCGACGTTATAGCTCATTGAAATGTCCGATTTAACCAAGTAATAACGGTAGAGTGGAGAGTGGAGATTGATTCAAAAACTTGAGTAGGTTGTCGTCGATGTTCAATTAGATCTGACTGTCGCCGTGGGATTGTTGTCGTCTTGTGTCTGCTTAAGTGAAGAGTGGAGAGTAAAGTAGAATGAGATTTAGAGAGGTACGAAGTCCAAGGTGGTGACAGGGACAGGCTGAGGCTCTACGGTCGACCTCGTTCCTTGGGATATAAGCTGGAGCGAATGCCCAATCCCCGTCGAAGATGGAAAGGTTTGAGATAATTCACAGATGAAGACAAACAAAGCACACCAAGTCCTGTACAGGTAAGAGTTCGAAGCCAAGGGGATGGAAATCCGGGGGCGGCAGGTGGGGGGTGTGGATGGTTATTATATTCTGATGGCTAGTCTAGCTGAGGGCAATGTTAGTCACGGAGGGGGACAGAAGAAGTTTGATCGATGAGAGCGCGCAACAACGAGAGACAGAGCCAAGTGGAGGAGGGCGTGTACGAGGCATTTGAGGGTCTTTGAGTGAGGGTGTCGATGGCGTTTGAATGACCAGGACAAGGTGCATCGAGGGTGGGCCTAGTGAGTCCACAGGAGGAACCTGGATGATGGATAATTTAGCGCTCTTCTTCCTACTGTAAGCGGAGACCTACTCCCAGGTTGGTAAGGCTTTTACCAGGGGGACAAGTCTGGAGGTGGCACCGTGACATTGGGGTGCGTGCGTATGTGGGGATTTGTCGGTGATGATGCTGCGGCGAGCTGTAGTAATGGAAACGGTGACAATTAAGTTGAGGTGAAGAAGCTGAGCGAAGAACTGGGTGCAGGACTTGTATGGATTCTGGAATACAAGCCAAGAAATTATACGTAAACTTGTGGATGGATGGAACATTACAGTATTAATAAACAATGAAGTTGAATGTTCGAGTCTTTCCATCCAAGGAACGCCTCATGCCTGGGCATTTCCATTCACACAATCCAGACTCTGTCCCTCTCAGCACCCTGCTTGGCCTTGATGAGACTCGCTTGCTTACCAGACTGGAATTAGTTTTCATGCTTGACAATTGTTTACCTCTGCGTGATCTGACAATAATCAGGTCCTACAACAGACAATGGCCCTCTCTCCATATAAAATCCTTACTTACAATTAAAGGGTGCGGAAAAGTCTTTGTCCACCCCTTCCATCCATCGCGTCTTGTCTTTCCCCTCCTTTGCTTTTTTTCCAATTTTTTGCTTTAATCAGCCACCAGAACGTCGAGACCAAGCTCTTGGCGTTGGCGGGACCAGATGCAAGTCTCTTTCTTGGGTCATGTTCGTCTGGGGTTAGCGTCTAAATCCTTCCGGGTATGGGCGGACACGGCCGGGGAAACCTGGATTTCATAGAAGATCCTGATTATTGTCCTCAATGAACCGTTATCTTCAAATGATCGATGTTTCTTATTAATTCCCTTGCCCTGGAATATCCGGGGAATCAATTGAGGTTCAATATCGTCAAACATGCCTCCCTCTCGTTACGATAATCCCGGTTCCATGTGGCGCTCCCGCATCGGCATTCAAAACGCTGACAACTACGGAGTACCCAATCGACAATTGGATACTAACAAACATCGGTGGCATATTTATTTCTGTTATATACGCCGTTACCAGGCCCAGAATCTCTGGGTTTAAGAGATACATCAAGGTCCTGAAATCTGGAGTTATCATAAGGCGGCACTGACACCATTTGGCTCGGTTTTCGTCATGCTCAGCCTGAACCCACGTAACACATCACATGCTGTCGCCAACAATGTTATGTCAAGCAATAACAACAGGATGTCGACACTTGATCCAAGCCCCGTCATATTTCTTTTTTTTTTTTTCGACTCGGATAACCTCCAGTACAATGCATATCATATGTTGTTGTCGAGAGAAGCTTCTCCAAACGTTACCCCGACTTGGAGGGCGGTATGTACCCACATGATGTCCCTCATCTTCATGAAGGGCCACCATTCACCAGACAAGTCTCCCCACAGTTCGTCTCAGGAAACCTGATACGTGTGCGCATTTAGATACTGGCAGGTGGTCCAACAAATAATCAGGATTCTGCTAGACTTAAAGGAAGACACGATAAAATAAACCAAGCACTTTAGTTAATTCTCAGCCTAAAATATGCCCTACTTATTATGGCAACTCATTCCCAAGTTAGGTAAATATCCCGATTATTTATTGAACCATCTGACTGGCTCTAATACCTCCAGACCGTAGTTTGGTTGGGCCAATAGTCCAACAATCTCGCTGATTAAAGGCCTGACCTGCCATCCCCAGCATCCGTCCCTACTGCCCGATTCGTCTTTCCGATCCTAACTGCGGTTTCTCCCCCACAGTTTGTCAGTATAGTGTGGAGAAGCCAATCATCGGCCGTCTTTGTCCATTTTAATCGAGTCAGCCGCCCCATCAAATCAGGGGGTGGGCGTGTGCTTCGAAAATGGAAAGGTTGGCGCAGACATCACGAGGCGCTGCAAACGCAGAAATGCGGCCTGTAAGGACTCACAGGCACATATGAGATCAATTCCTTCTGTTTCTTTATTCTCTCGTCATTGACATTGTTTCATAGGTACGTAGCCAAGTCAGAGAGAGAGATCCCACTCTCTCAAGGTCGGGCTTCTATCCGTGCGGAGGTGGGTACCCCAGAGTTACAAGGGTCCTCATGGTTCACCAGTAGAGTGCCGTGGTCCATGTCAAGTTCCTTTTGGGGCCCGCTTCCAGACTTGAGTGATCCCCTCACGGGCATATTATCCCATCATGAAGTTTGTCAAAGCGTCCCTCTAAAACTCCACCTCGGAAAATCACTATATTAATTGACGACATTGCGCGGCCTTAATCAAGTGTCATCGGCCAAATTGAAGTGACGTGAAATCAATAGCATGACGGTCTTTCTTAAGCATAGAGCATCAAACGGTGCTTGTCCCTTTGGTCCGGTGCGACAGGGGTCTATCTGGGCGTACATTGAGCCAATCAATCGAGCTCTTCTCCAACTACGTCAGACTTCTCGGCCAATAGCGGAGAATAGTCGGCTATGTTCGGCTATCCCACTCGAGAGCCAAGATCCTTGATGGTTGGCCCTGTTGACGAATCACGAGGCTGTGAAATCTCTGTCGAAACACCATTTCCACTTACAAGCACTGGCATACCAATTGTCTAGGGGTGTGGGCTTCAACGGAAGACCAACACCGCTCTGGGTTTGTAACGGTGCGTTTCTGACGGGTCCATCCGGGTTGATAAACCTAATTGTTTTAAACACGTCTTTGAATGTTGATAATTGGGACTGAGCAAATATGAACAAACTAACCTGGCTTCCTAGCATTAGAGAAGGGAAAGTCAACGCGAGTCTTCTTAATTACGTAGTCTCGGTCATATTCGTACCGATTCAAAAACGCAGCAAGATACAATACAGTCCCTGAGACTTTCCCCTGCTGCAAGTTAACTGCAAGTTTATGCCTGTCTAATGCACATGGGGAGCCGGTCCTGATGAGGTAAGATGAGGCAGACTCAAAGACAAACTCGCCCTCCTTTAACTCATCGTCTAAACTGGGTGCTCATAGCGATAGCATGACACCCCTTCGATGTATACTTTTATCTTCACCGTGTTTATCAATATCATGTGAATGGGGCTCTAAACAGTTCGGTGGGTATTAATTCTGTGACCGCCTCGGAATTCAATCCAGCCCGCAAGGTGAGCATCCAATTTGGGACTGAGCTAACAAAGGTGAGACGTCCAGGATTCCCACAAGATCGCGATGCAAATCAATCACCGAGCAAGTCAGCCAGCCTCAGCGGAGCTCAAACCGCAGTGGGGGCATCCGGCCCCGGTGCGTTCGGTCTTGATCACCTCCCTCCATCGGCCACATGCCGAGCCCACCGGATATCACTGCGGACTGCTAGACTTGAAGCGGGGCGGAAACCCATATCCGGCTGGGTTCTGTCCAACCCTGGCTTGGCCAAGGTGAGGGCCCCTTTGGAAGCAGGGGATATTCAACCTTCAACAGGTTATTTCTCCTTCTCCATGGGGTGTAAGTGGGTCGTGAGCCTCGTCGTGCGTCTCGTCTCGTCTCGTGCCGGTCAAGGTCTGAGCAATGCAGGGCTAGCTTTTACGTGACCGGGCCTGATAATTGAGCTCTGCACCGGCTTTGGTCGGTGAACCATGAACCTCGATGTGCTGCATGGTTCCTTTGATATGGTGGACAGTGGGCACCTTGAGTCTTTTGCGTTTCATTGTTTCCGCCTTATTTCAGCAATCTGCAATGAACGCGCTTTAGGAGGAGGTGTGGCCGATCACCCGTCAATGTGAAGCTTTTTCTCCTACCTATTTTGGGATGAACCACTTGACACGACCTTGAATGATGTGTTCAAGGTCAAAGCCCTAGCGGACATGCAACGATAAGAAAGCACGCAGCCTACTGACTGGAGATCAATCGATATGAGCCAGTCAAGGATCTCTGACCGTCGTATCCGATAATGGGTTCGTCACTTGCTTTAGAAAAGCTCGGTACACTCGGATGTTTTGTTGATGATGTGCAATGAGTCGTCACAATCCATAATTGACATCTCAAGAACCACATTATGGTTGTGTTCGACCTTGGAGAAATCCCCACTATGGAACTTGTCCAGGGTAGTTCATGTATCCTGACCCGGGCCAGGAACAGGCTTCGCTATCGAAGCTGAAAGCTGGCATCTTGTCATTGAAGAACTAGCCCCAGTTATACAAGCCATGCGCAAGAAGTTTGTGATACGACAATCGAGAATATCCTGGTACTTTTTCTGCTGTACAGCCTAGTCGCCAACATTCAATAACTGCTGCAAAGTCTTGGGCTTCAAATCTGACCAATTTCTAAACGTGGCTACGTATAACATGAGGCCAGGGAGCATGGTGTCACGGGGCTACTCTGCAAACTATCCCAGAGTTGCCATGATAACGTTCGATTGCCATTGTTTGAAGCAAAATAAAATATACATTAGCTGCTTTGCCGGAAATCAACGCACACGCTTGCCGTGCCCTCCGGCGTTGAGCACCGACAGATGGGCCCCGGCTCCGAAGGATCCACCTAAACCCATGCCATCACGGAACATATCCATACTCCCATACCCCCAATACCGTTGAAGAAACAACATCGAGAAGAAATCGACAGAAACAAACCTTGCTTGAACAGAAAACCCCTCCACCCACACACTCCCTGTTACCCAATGGCATAAACTGCGATTTTCTTGACCCAAATATGTCTCATCCTTTTTCTTCCGCAGCCACGCACCCTCTCGCTGCATATGAGTGCCTCACCCAACAGAAACCCCCTGCTCGGCTTTGGCACACGCCATCCCCGAGCCCCAGGCGAGATTCGGCTCGGCTACCGACGTCCTGAAGCGGCTATCAACCTACTCCCTCCCATCTTACGACTTGACTTGTGCCAGGAACAAAAACTACCTGCCCCCAACAACCCTCGTCTTTAATTGTGTGTCAAACTAAGTGCTTGTTGCCATCTCGATCTCCTCATATCTGGCTGCCTTCATGCGGTGCGGTTGGTTTTCAACCTGATGCTGCTTCAACTCATCTTTTTATCTTACAATACCCCATTTGGATATCGGACAGCATCAATCGATGTGCACCACTCGGCATTCCCAATTACGCTGTCGGACATCAATGTGCGGAGGGGTTAACGACCCTGTCTGCCCTCCCTTCATTTAACGACCAACTGTCCAGAAATATCATATCAACCTCCCCAATGTTGCTGGACTCAGTTCTTACATTTCCTGCCGACTTCACACTGCACTCACCACTACAATGGCAACAAGAAGCTGGCTGTCCTGGTGCCGCAAACGCCTACATATAACCCATCACCTTCTACATTCACTGGACTTCGCCAACCGGGCAATGACATGATGCGTCGAATGAAGCGTAAAGCAAGGTAATATAGCTATTCAGAGACACCCGGCGAACATCGTATTTCGCTCTGGACCAACACCTTCGGGAGACATCGCCATCCTCACCATGACATTCGCACTGGACTTAATCGGCCACGACAAGCTTACACAAGACATCCTGCACCGTCAGAACAATGGAAACCCCAACAAGTCTTGTCACGAGCACCTCGACCCTTCTAATTGCTGGTCCCTGGCCACAGCCAAGCCAGAGGTCAAACCACCTCAGAGGCTCTATTCATCGCCTCAGCCGCAACAAGAAAAGGGTTCAACTCAGCACAATATGTTTGAACTTGCACATATTCGGCCAACCTTGGACACGACAAGGTCACTGTCAACACGCCATGGAGGCACGATGTTTGAAAGGAGCAAGGCTCTTGTCAATCCTGATTCAGATTTCCCATCTACTGGTATTTACAGTCTTCTTCCCATCTCTTCTTTTAACCCATCTCTATACCCAACCCGTCTGGCCCGTGCCAGATGAGAACAAAGATTAAATAGCCGTTAACGCGTCAAGCAGATTATTAAACAACAAAAAAGCCCTCCCTGGGGCTCGCTCAACAGAGTCCTGATGGCCACCGACCATAGCGTGTGGCATGACATGAATGGAAAACGAGAGTTCGCCCCAAGCTTGTCTTTGACATGAAAGCCCAGTCATAGCAGCCAATGGGTCAAATCAAATCACTCAAGTACCGCAATCATCTGCAAGTGCAATCCCGACGACGAGCACTTCATGGTCGGGATAAACACCTTCTCCTTTTTCAAACCTCCGTAAAAAAACAATGCTCGCAAATCATACACAAGTGTGCACATGAGAAGATGCCAGCTGCTTACAGCTTAGCATCAGCGAAGCAAAGAGGGTTGTAAATACGCTGCTTGATGAAAGTGGTCAGGGCAACATCACCCCACTCCTCCCACTCAGCCCACTGAGATTCGGGAAGCTCAGAGACTCCACCACGTCGAGCAGCCTTCATCACCTCACGGGCGACGACGACGCTAGCATCACGGACACGCTCAATGCGGGGGTAGATGAGACCCTTGTGGACCTCATCGGCATTCAAAGTACCAGCCAGAGCAGCGGCAGAGGTGTAGACCATCTCGTCAGTGACACGAGAGGCCTTGGCCAAGATGGCACCTAGACCCAGGCCGGGGAAAACGTAGACGTTGTTACCCTGGTTGGGGTGGTAGACAGTGGGGTGAGTCTCGTCGCCAAACTTAGCCTTCACGGGGTTGAAGGGAGAGCCAGAGGCGAACAACACGGTACCCTCAGTCCACTCAATGGCCTGTTCGAAAGTGCATTCAGCCTTGGTGAGGGGGTTGCTAAGGGGGAAGAGGATGGGGCGGCGGTTAAGGCCACCCTCCTGTACGGAGCTCTTCAGAGCACGGACAACAGGCTCGGTGAAGACACCAAAGGTAGCAGTAAGTCCAACGAGAGCGCTGGGCTTAACGTACTCAATGACGTCCTCAAGAGTACGGTACTGCTGGCCGTTGTTATCAGTTCGGGCAAAGTACTTCTTGTGCTCAGCCAGACGGTCACCACGATCCTTGGTAACAAGACCCTTAGTATCAACAAGCCAGAACTTATCACGAGCGGCATCCTCGCTCAAGCCACGGCGAGTGTAGTACTCGACGAGCTGCTTGGCAACACCAACACCGGCAGAACCGGCACCCATGAAGACAAGTCGCTGGTCCTCGATAGGAACACCGGATTGCTCAACAGCACCAATGTATCCACCCAAGACAACAGCACCAGTTCCCTGGATGTCATCGTTCTGTCGACATGTTAGTAAGGTATTGTTTATATGTTCTCGTTATTTGACTTACAAAGCATCGGTACTGGTCTCGGTATCGGTCAAGGTAGCCAAAGGCCTTTTCACTGTCGAAATCCTCGAACTGAACAACCATGCTGGGGAAGACCTCACGGACAGCCTCCATGAATTCATCCATGAATGCCTGCTGCTCAGGGTATGAGGGGCGCTTTTGTCGCAGACCCAGGTAGAAAGGATCATTCAAGTTCTCCTCGTTGTTGGTACCGCAGTCAAGAACGATAGGGAGAGTCTTTGAGGGGTGGATACCGGCAGCACCGGTGTAAAGGGCAAGCTTTCCGATCTAAAGAGGGTAGGTTAGGACCCGATTCTCAAAGGTGAGTTTGAGGTTGACTTACAGAGATACCGACACCGTTGATACCAAGGTCACCGAGACCAAGGATACGAGAGCCATCTGTTACGACACAAATCTCGGGATCCTGGCAAGGCCAGTTTCGGAGCATGGCGCGAATTGACTTTCGCTGCTTAATGGAAATGTATAGAGCCTCGGGGCGGGTGTAGATGCTCGAGTACTGCAGGCAGACGTCACCAATGGTAGGGGTGTACACAAGAGGCATGAGGTCTCGGATGTTGTCGATGAGGAGGCGGTAGAAGAGGTCGGTATTTTGGTCCTTGAGGGTGGACAGGTAAAGGTACTTGTCGATAGGTGTTTGACGGGTGTGGATCATCTTCATGGCTCGGGCGCACTGAGTCTCGAAGCTCTCCATGGTGTGGGGGAGGAGACCAGTGAGGTTCTTGGAGGCACGCTCTTCGGGTGTGAAGGCAAGACCTGAAGGAGACGATGTCAGCAAGACGCATCAAACCATGAGTGGCAGTGTATGTGAAAAGGATCATGAGTCGCAACTGGCATGAGCGACTCGTGACTGTGAGTGACGATGGGTCACTTATACAATGGCCATGACAACGAGTGTTGTTACGGCGGCATAGGATGAGGTTGAGTCAAGTGACTTACCCTTATTCCAGTGAGGTTCCCGGACAATCTGGTAGCCGGCAGCGTTGGTCTCAACGACATATTCAGGTGTTCGTTCCTGCTTGACCTCGGCGTAGTGGTCTTGGACGTAGCCACGGTGTTGATCAAGGGCAGCCATCTTGATTTGTTCTTCGATCTTGGAAAGGTCGACGGAGGACATTGGGTTGGAGTCTGTAAGTCTTCGGCTAGAAAGACATGGGGCGGTTAGATATAGATATAGGTGAGAAGAGGAGGGGCCAAAGGGACCGAATGGACCCAGAGGAGAGGGGAGGGGGTACACACGATGACGAGTTTGTTGATGAGCGAGAGCGAGGCGTGGCGATGTCAGAGCTTGCGGTGCTATAAGGAGACGACGACGCCATGGACATGGAAAGAAAGATATGGGGTGATGAGGACGGGGAGAATGAATAGGAGAGCCTGGGAAGCGGAAGACGAGGGCGGCGATTATTAGTAGTCGCCGTGACAGAAGCGGCCGGGGGAACAACAGCAGACGACCGAGTGGAAGCACGGGTCAAAGCAGACGATGTCGCGGAGCGCAAGGGGCCACTAGCGAAGAAAAGTCGGTTTAAGACGTTTTGGGCGGAACCGGGACCCGAAGGCGAGGCCACCGTCATGGTCGAGAGCGTTTGGCCCATGGTAGGTCAAGGTACAGTAAAAGAAAGAGGAGACGGGAGACTCGAAGAGATACCGGAGTATGGGGGAGGGAGAGCAGGGG